>WOUH02015139.1:0-15695 GCA_009936405.2 Stevia rebaudiana
TCTCTTTCGGAGCAGCCTCTCTATTCCTACGGGGTAGGGGTAAGGCTTGTCTTCATCTTACCCTCCTCAGACCCTATACCTTTAGGTGGGATATACCGAGTACGATGATGATGAATTGGCTAAATCTGCATTCACTCGGATTGATTTTATTTAAAACATGTTAGGGCATTATCAATCAAGGTTTAATCGAATTGGAATTTTATAATTAATTTTTCAAATACATCAAAGATGTCAATAAATTTTGAACGAGAGCCAAAAGTCGCTGAAACCCCAAATAATTGCCTTTGACCGATTAAAATGATTTTGACCAAATTTTGTGACCAGGTAAACCAATTATGATCTCATCATCCTTTTGGTTGTTTTTTACTTTTTACACATCACCCTCATCTGTAATTTTGACCTCGATGTGCATGAGGTTTTGCATCAAGCCCATAAGGCATTTCCAAATCACTTTGCGCGCGTTTTTCAAAACCACAAACACCTTTATGTGTCACAGTTAAAGTATCATGAATCTGTTTATGCGGTTCTTGCAGTTCTCAACCTAAAATTAAATTTGTACGCATCTATATACATGAAACATGAATGATGCGACGTTTGATACCTTAATTGTTCCATCTGCTCGCCCAACAAAAAGTCTACCTTGCCAATAATGCAAAGCAGTTGCAACTGATTCACCAACAATTCTTCCAATTTCTGTGACATCTAATTGAGACTCATCATCACCTGATGACAGTTTCTGCAAAATCCAAAATATAAATTAAAAAAATAAGGAGAAAAGAAACAGAAATGATGATTTAGGATAATATTGATACATTTACAACAATTGTCTTGTTCCAACCACCGCTAAATAACCATTTTCCTTCCATATAAATTGAGAAAATGGAGCTTAAGTGTGTTGGTATGGGATCCAAGGGAACGTCTTTGTGCCATATCTAAATATTAAAAGATAAGTAAATAAATATACAAATTAATAAAAGGTAAATTGGGTTTTTATAATCCAAACTAAGACTCATTGGTGAATAAGAATACATACTAACAGTTTGGCTAATGATAATCACAGCTTTTACTTTCGTTGTTAAGGGCGAGTTCTGTAGCATAATCATCATTGATTTACACCCGATTTTGCCAGTTTGTTTTCCCATTTTGTTCTCAATCATCATTGTGAGCGAGATCGAGTGGGAATCAAGTGCGAATAAATGATGATTAACTGATTATGCATTTATTCTACTGGGATTGCCCTTGACAATGAAAGTGAAAGCTGTATCATCATTTGGCCAAACTGCTGGCATGGAACTATGGATTATAGTCAGCCAATGAGTCATAGTTTGGATTTTTAAAATTCATTTGCGTTGCGCACATATAATGTATATATGTGTGGACCCTCGAGGGGCAAAAGTAAAATTGGACTAGTTTTAACGTTATTTTACTTATTTTTGTAAAAAGAACGTTAAAAGCGTTGGGTTGACGGTTAATCAAGCATCATGAGCCGGGGGTCTCTTTCGGAGCAGCCTCTCTATTCCTACGGGGTAGAAGTAAGGTTTGTCTTCATCTTACCCCCCTCAGACCCTACCTTAGGTGGGATATACTTAGTACGATTATGAATAAAAAAATGGGAAAAATTAAATATAATTGAAACCTTTATGCATCCGTTCTCATGAGCTGCAACAAGAGTGTTGTTATAAGCAGCAAGAGAAAAAACAGAACCGGAAGGTGCGTCTTCACCTAACACCGCTAACGGGCTATGATCACTTAAACACCATAACCGCACGGTTCCATCCCAACTTCCACTGTAAAGAACCCCGTTACAAACAGCCAATGAACACACCACTGATTTATGACCATTCATTGTGCATGACAAACTATAATCCTGACAAACACACACAAATATTATAAACATTTTATTTTGTTACCTCACGAGTTAAAGTTGAAAGAGTAAACTGCAGTTTTCGTCCCTGAGGTTTTCTATAAACATGCAGTTTCAGTCCACAATTAACAGTAGGTTTCATTTCTTAGCAGTTTTTGTCCATGAGTCTATAATTTGCCTACACTTCCGTCTAATTATCTGTGTGTTCTAATGAGTAAAAACACACTACATTAACTAAAATACCCCTCAAATGAGGGGCACCGGGGGGTGTTCCAACGGAAGTGTAGACGAAAAATAGACTCAGGAACAAAAACCGCTAAGTAATGAAACCTCACGGATGGAAATTGTTAAGTATGGACTGAAACTGCATGTTTATGCAAACCTGAGGGACGAAAACTACAATTTAATCTAATTGAAAAGATATTGAGTATAGTAGAATCTTGCTTACGTGTAATGACCACGCTTTGACCGACTTATCTCCACTTCCTGTATATAAAAAACCCGATCCCGATCGCGATCCAGAAACAGCTGCAAGAGCATGAATACCACTGAATCGCCAATCTTTTTCCTCATTTAATCTTTTGATAGGTTTTTCTTCAAATGGAAGCTTAACACCCCACACAAATATATCGCCTCCATTATCACCACTTATGCATAATGGTACTTCACTCTCTATGAAAACTAAAGACATCACCTTATGTTCATGACCCTTGAATGTATGTACATGATTTAAACCCTGTATTTCATAAATTTATAAAAAAAATAAAAAAAATCAAGGAAATAAGAACAATGTAACTATTTCTTGTTCATTTTCTTTGTCGGATTCTTGGTTTTAAAAAGCGTACAATGCGTTTTGATCCTGAAAGCCGATGCATGATGCTTGTGTGAACTGTGAAGTTATATAAAAGGATGTTGATTACCAATACAATGTGTGAATTGTGAAGTTATTATATCATTCTTGTATATGCATGATAATCACTAGAAATGTTTTATGTACCTGGAGGGACCATACTTTGATTGTTTTATCAAATGATGAGCTGAAAAGAAAACCCCCTACAAAATTTAAACAAATGTTTTGCCTTTTAGTTTCACAAGATTTTACAAAGAATATGTCTATTTAAAGAATTAGGAATTTATTCAAGATGCATTGGTGAAAAAAGGTAAAACAAAGTAAACTAATAAGCTAGTTAATGTGCAAAAATAAAAGTCTGTTTTAGTTTGATTTTAACTAATGGCCAACATAAGAATAATAAAAAAATTGTACAGAAAGAGAAACGATATACCAACACTATTATCATTACTATTACTATTAAACAAAAACCATCTTATTATGAATAGTGTTTGAATTTCATTGATTTGTTTTTTTGACGCTTTATGCTATTTTCGTTTTCTGAATATTTTAGTTTTAGGTCTCTTTTGTTATCATTGCAATTTTTTCATTATTGTTAAAATTTTAGGTTTCTCTTTTGTTAACATTATGTTTACTTAGCGATGTGTGTGGGTTTATAGGGTTATTTTAAGTTTTTGTTTCTACTAACGTTATTTTTATCGTTATGTCTGTGTATGCATTTCCGTTTGAGTTTTCGCTCGGTTTTTGGAAACTGGTTCACCCGACGCTAAATGAGGATGTTAAATCTACACGGCAACGCGCATAAGAGTAATATGGTAAGAAACACAACAGTCAGAGAGAAAATGTAAAATACTGATATCATACCTCCGATAGCTAAACCAGAGACGCAGTCATGATGACCTTTCAAATCGGTACATGTTAATGAATTCTTACCAACACCCTCGATGACATCACTCCCAACCACCAAACTTTCATCCTTCAAATCATTCATCATGCACTTCTTATCGTCAACTTTATTAGCTTTATTTGATGACGACAACAAGTCGCCTAAAAGCAAGCAATGATACTTGCTTCCACTTGTAGTTTCTCTTTTGGTAATTACATTTACATCAAACTTTGGACTAATGATCAATTCCCTCATGCATTTCCAAATGTCATCTACACGTGGTCTAGTCAACGGGTCATGATACAAACTTTTACACAACAACTCCTTCATCAATACATAGTTCGAATCCAACTTGCTATCTAACATGTTAGAAACTTTATCCAACCAAACCACATGTAACCTTTCATGATCACAAGCATCTCCGTTTACCAAATTAAGTATATAACTACACAAAAAGTCATTTGTTACCTCAACAAAAGGTTTCCTCAATAGCAACCGAAGTAAGACGCAAGTTAACGACCATAAATCTGAGCTATAATCAACATCACATGTTGACTTTGGAAACTTTAAGTCAACGCCCTCTTTTTGTAGAAGTTTTACTAACACCTCGGGGCTAGGAAACGCATGGATTTCTGAGACAACATTGTTCACCAATCTTTTATTATCATCATTTTGTGGAGATGATACAATCGTTCGCATCTTTTGAACTCTCAATCCAACCATCAACACTTCATTTATATCAATAAAAATGTGACCAAAATCATCAATGCAAAAACATGATAATGAAGTGCATCCGGTTACCAACTCCACATCATGTAATCGACTTACAGTTTCACAAAGCTCCATACCCATCATAGCAAAACTAGATACATCATCAACTTCAATGTTGGAAGCAATCACATTTAACAACTTTGTTTGTTTCCTTTCACACACAATATATAAATTATCATCCTCGTTGTTATACCACAACCCTAAAGCAGTACAAATTCGATACTCCATTAAGCTTGACCTTAGAATCAATTGCAGTTCAGCTAATGCAGCATCCCCCATTTTAAACAATACCGAAATTGCTTTCGCAATGTAACTGTACTTAAATTTATCGTCATCAATACGCATAAAAGAACCAACTTTAAATAAACTCACCGCTTGATTTCTTTTCATCGAACACCTGGAAGACACCTTCGAATTCACAATTTTCCCATCGGAACAAGACCCATCAAGAGCTGAAATCGATTCGGCCGAGATAGCATCTTGAGGAACAATCCAATCTTTCCAATTATTGAGAAATTCACGATCCCATAGATTGGGTATGAAGTCAGTGAATGATTCAATTGGGGGTTTGGGTTTGGGTTTGTGTACAGAATTGGGGTTTGAGTTCGATTGGAGGAGAGAGGATGATATGCGGAGGAGATCGATGTTTTTGGGTAGAGCCGACGGACCATGTGGGTGCGGGTAGGTGACGAGCTGAGTACAAGCCGGACAGCGTATGGTTCGAGGAAACGGTGGTTTTGGTAGGTCGATGAGGCATGACTCGCATACAGAGTGACCGCACGCAAGGACACGTGGGATTGTGGGTTCGCCGTCGAATGGTTGGAGACATACCGGACACTCCGGTGGTTCCATCGTCTCCGACTGCGGTTTATACACGGCGGGGAGTCTGATAAAACCCGCAAACATAAATCAACTGTTTTTTTAAAGTAAAATTGGCTAGCCCATTACTAAACATTATTTTGGTAAATGAATTGAACTTTCCGTGAAAAGTTCGTGAACTATTCGACGAAAAGTTCGCTTGTGTTCGGTTCGTTTATTAAATGAACAAACATGAATAAAAAACTTAGAGGTCTCGTTTGTTCTTTTGTGTTCATGAACGTTCGGTAAGTTGTTCGTTTGTTTATGTCATTTATTAAATGTGTTTATTATATCCTTAAATTTTTAATTTTTTGGTTTATTATTTTAACTTTTTATGTTTATAATTGTTATTTCAAGTTGATCAAACATTTTATGTTTATGGTTTTATATAAAATGATTACCTTTATATTTATTTAATGTTATAAAATGTTTAACTTTACATGAACATAGGTATCGTTCGTTCGCTTGCGTTCGTGAACACATATAATCCTTAATGAATGAACACGAACAAAAATTTTCGTTCGGTAAGTGTTTGTGAACCGTTCGTGAACTTGTTGAATGCTTAATAAACAAACATGAACAAGGCTCGTTCGTGTTCGTTCGGTTCGTTTACAACCCTACTTCATATGAATCTCTCATGCTATGAACAAAGACCGCATCTAAAACATCATAGGCGAAAACACGGGTGTTGGATGCAAACACATACCGCAACCAACACACAACATGCAAAAACGCAGGTGTTGTTGCTATTTGAATACGAGTACGTTCATAAGGGAAATTACCAAGTAGTAAATCTCTCTGGCTAGACCCGACCCGACCCGACCCAACCATCATTCGAAATTCAAACATGTGACATCCACCTTAGTGGAAATCACATAATACCATTGAGTTAAAGGCTTGCAGGTTTGATAGGCTAGGTGTATTTGTGGTGCCTGCTTTTTTGTTTTGGTTATGTCGATCATTATATATCATCAGTTTGTTAGAGTTTAGTTAAACTTAGTTATAAAACTTTGTTAGTATAGTTAGTGTCCTAAATGTAATTATTATAAATCATGGGCTAATGATGTATTAGGTTAATTAACAAACGATGCGTTGCGTGTATTTGTGAAACGTCACGACGCTTCACCGGTATGTTTCCGGTGGGTATATATGCCTGCGATCATTTGTAACAGCCCAACACAGAAAAAGAAATCAAAGTCAATTGTTTCTGTTCATACTGATTTTGTTTCCGGTTATTTTGATCATTCACAAAGGCATAAACTATTGATTCCATGATACAAATGCTTAACTTCAATAGTGGACCTCAATGACACCACCCCCAACCACCAAACTTTAATTCTTCAAATCATTCATCATGCCTTTCTTATCCTCGAATTTATTAACTTTATTTGATAACCACAAGTCACCTAAAAGCAAGCAATAATATGTACTTCACTTGTAGTTTTTCTTTTGGTAAATTACATTTACATCAAACTTTGGACTAACAATCAGTGACCTATTTCTACATTTAGTCATTGGTAGAATCAAATTCGACTTGGCTAGAAAAAACTCCAACTTTAATATAACTTTGCAGGCGACAATGGAGACTGAACATGTTGCACGTATTCTTATTTCATTATAGTTTTTCTTGAAAACCCCCGATCATTAGCGTAAAACATATTAGTTTTTTTTTATCTTCGCCACCCGACAACTGGTTGAACTGTTGTAGCCAAAATGCGATTGAATGTGATCATATGCCACCTTGTGTTGCACATTAGGATGTTTTTGAAGTTATGAAGCAACTTGAACTTTGACATCCAACTTGAATGTGGCATGGATTGAATATAGTAGAAAAAATGGTCTTTGTACATCTCTAGGACCGGTTTTAGCTAGCTTGTAAGTTAATGATGCCTATATATAAAATATGTTTATGTTTAGGTCATTTGTAGTAAAGAAATTTACCCCTAAATGTATGTGATGATCTTTGTTATTTAAGAGGTTGATTATAATTTATGATCAAGGTTTGTGGTTGATTTCTAATTAAACATGTTGTGTTAATTATTTGATCATGGTTGATTTCTAATTAAACATGTTGTGTTAATTATTTGATCAGGCGTTAAAGTTGGATCAATGATGTATGCAGTAATTTGATTGGAACGATGGCGTACGCGGTGGTTACGTGGATCAATGGTGTATGCAAGAATTTTGTAACGAGGCATATTGGCTGGCAGCTGGCTATACACATAGGTTCATGAGGCAAATTGAGAAGCATACTTGCATATGCATGGGTTCATGAAGCATATTGGTTAGACACATGGGCTTCATAAGTTAGATTGAAAGACATATTTACCATTGTAATATTGTTTTAGATATCATCTTCCTTCACCACTTCTCAAGTTGTTTCCCAATATTCACAAACAATCATGTTTATTGTTGTTCGTGTTTCCCAACCCTTCAGGTTTTTATGAGGAACTACTGACTGTACCAACAATGTATGTAGTGGCAAAACTATACATGGTAATTTAATTATGTGAAATTGGTTGTTTAAAATTGCTTGCGTATGCAATTATGTAATTTGATCTTGAGAGGGAAGGAGTTTGAAGAAACACATCATTAGGACTTAAATTGCAAAACCTTAATGGTCTTTTTAACAAAATTTTCAACAATATACTAATTTACTAACCAACTTTACCCACATGCATTCAAAAGGATAGAAAACAAAACACATGAATTTAAATAGCAAAAATTTGAAACTTAAAAAACTTACGATTAATATAATAATATCATAGACCAACGAGCGTCTAGTTCAATGGTATATGGGCAACAAAGAGTTAACCTCATGTCTTAAAGGTTACAGTTTAATTCCAAGTCAGGATTTTTCTCCTTGAATGAGCACCTGACTTGATCCTGTAGCGTTAAACTAACGATAAACGATTGCAATTTCATCTCACTCACAGTTCCAACTTGACCTATTTATAAAAAGTAAAAATAAATCATTGGAACACAAATCAAGCTCCTTTTCTTAAATTAATATTTTTACTGTTTTACATGTGTTTTACTGTGTATCCTAAAAGTCCAAAAAGTATTTTATTATACGTGGGCCATCTTATGCGGAATTGCGTTTAAGGCCCCGCCCATTCATAATTTCATATTTCATAAATATCTCTGTAGATATACGACTTTCGTATCGGTCACAACTTACAAGAAGTTGGGTTTAAAACAATTACGCTTTGGAAACATAAGTCATCTGACACCACGTGTTCGGCGTAACAAACCGGCGAAACAAACCGGCGAATAAACCCGGCGAAACCGAGTCCTTTAATGGATCACACACAGGATCCGAATGAGGAATTTCCGGTCGCCGTCGACGTAAATGCCGCCACTGTTTTCAATAACAGTATTCAGTTGTCTACCTTTTCACCTTCTTCCGCCGCCTGCATCCAACAGGTCTTTCTTAAACTAAATTTCTTTTATTTATATTTTTTTCTTTCTGAACAGTGAATTACGTTTAGCTGACACATTAACAACTGCATGTTGTCGTTAATCGAACTCAGTTAGAATCCGTTGATGTTATCTATATACGATTTGGCGTTTTCAGATCGATACACATGAAGACTTAATTTTTGTTTCAATTAGTGGCTAGTTTAGGTGGATCCGTTTTGCATGTAGCAATTTTTTTACGGCACTAATTCGACTGTGTTTTTGTTAGCGACTAGCGAGAAACGGTGTTCGTCACTTCATTCATAGGTCCTTGTTTTAAGTGTTTCAGACGATAGATTTGCGATTGTTTTGATGTGATGCTGCCTAAATCTGGGTATTATAAATTGCGTTCACGATGTTTTACACATTCAAACCCAAAAATACAGATAGTTTGTGAGCAATTTGGTATTGAATCTGTCTTCTGAGACTGCAATCAAATCTAATTACAATTTGTCAATTTATAAACACTGATAATATGATGTTATGATGCTAAATGGATTCTAACCGTGGCTGCATTATGCAGACTTACCTACTAGCTAACTAACCTGCCTCATAGTTACGTTACAAAATACAATTAAAAGTTAATTCAATGCATTGGAACTTAAATATATAATGTTTTTATTTAAATATAAATGTTTGTGTTTGGTGGAACTAGGGTTGTATTAGTAAACGACGTGACACTTTATTGCTGGCTTACAAGTCATTAGGAGTTGTGTTTGGAGGACTCGTGACATCACCACTTTATGTCTATCCTTCAATGGCATTAAAATCTCCAACAAAAGATGACTATTTGGGAATTTACAGTATCATGTTTTGGACTCTTACTTTGATTGGAGTTGTCAAATATGCATGTATAGCTTTGAAAGCTGATGATCAGGGTGAAGGTATAATATTAATTTCATAATTTATTTGTTTCATGTATAAGTTAATTAAGTTCCAATGTATTACATTACTCATCACTTGTGAATGATGTGTTTGCAGGTGGTACATTTGCTCTATATTCATTACTTTGCAGACACATGAACTTTGGAGCTATTACTTCAAAAAGTGGGATTTCACCATCATCAAACCGTTCACATAATAATAATAATTTGGATCTCAATTTTAAAAAGCAGAGTAAACTTGGGATATTTATTGAGAAGAGTTTAATTGCCAGGAGGATTTTATTTTTTATAGCAATATTAGGCATGTGTATGTTAATTGGTGATGGGATACTCACACCTGCCATATCAGGTTTGGTTATTCTTATTCATATTTTCTTTAATATGTTATATGTTAAAGAAAATAGTATATTTATTATTATTATTATTATTTTATGTTTCCAAAATTATAATCAGTGTTGTCAGCAATGGATGGAATAAGGGGCCCTTTTCCAGAATTTAGCAAATGTAAGTTGAAACTGAAAGCCTTTGAGATTAACAAACTATATTTTTCTTCTGTATTGTAAGATTTATTTAATTTTTGTTTCAGCTTTGGTTGAAGGTCTTTCTGCATTGGTTCTTGTTTTTCTGTTTTTGGTTCAAAAATTTGGTACTTCACGAGTGAGCTTTATTTTCTCACCAATTATGGGCTTATGGACTTTAACTACTCCACTTGTTGGTATTTACAACATTTTCCAACATTACCCCTCTATTTTCAAGGCGATTTCACCACACTACATATTCCTCTTCTTCTCCAGAAATGGTCATCAGGGCTGGCTGCTGCTTAATGGCATGGTCCTTTGTATAACAGGTCATTCAGTCACTCTGCCACTGTTTTTTTTTTTATTTTTATTTTTATTTTATAAAAGTTAAATTACATGGATTGTTTCTTAATTAAATTTATATCCAGGTTCTGAAGCATTGTTTGCTGATCTTGGTCATTTCAACAGAGCATCTATTCAGGTATTCCAATTTCTTTTCTTTTTTTGACTTTTTTATATTATTATTAGAAATGGAATATTTGCGGTTCGGGTGACGGGTCAAAGTGTGAGTTCTTTGTACAAATTGATACCAGTCTAGTTGACTTCAAAACGCTTTTACCTGAAAATTTGATACTTTTTTGTAAATAATTAGTGTGGCCAATACAAGTACAAAGTTTATTACTTTAAATAAAGAACAAATTTTTTAAATAATAAAAATATAAGGGTTGATATGAATGGACTTCTACGGGGTACCTTTTATTTTTATTCATTAAAATGCATGCTTTAGGCCATTTTGACCTTTTTTTAGTTTTACCCGTTTGAGATTTAGCATAATTTGACTTGAGCCAATAGTAAGTAAACGGGTCAAAACTGCTACATCTGGTTATTTCTGGTTTAATTACAAAAAAAAGATGTTGATAACAGTCTTGACTTTTGACAGATTGCCTTTTTATCCTTCATATACCCATCATTAGTCCTTACGTACGCGGGACAAACAGCTTACTTAATTAAGAACCCGAATGATCATGATGATGGGTTTTACAAGTTCATACCCACAAAGATATATTGGCCAATGTTTGTTATTGCTTCATTGGCAGCCATTGTTGCAAGTCAATCTTTAATATCAGCTACATTTTCTGTTATCAAACAATCGGTTGTATTGGATTATTTTCCTCGAATCAAAATCGTGCATACATCATCCAGCAATGAGGGTCAGGTTTACTCACCAGAAACAAATTACACCCTCATGTTTCTTTGTGTTGCTGTCATACTTATTTTTGGAGATGGAAAAGAAATTGGCAACGCCTTTGGTATGTCGTCTTCATCTCAAATTTCTCATGTTTAGATAGATTTGCATTTGCAAAATGTATAATCTTTCTTTTTGTATACACATTAGCCGGTTTGAGGTTAATTATATAGATGGTGTTTATAGTTTCGCCTAAAGGGAAAATGTCACTGAAATGTAATAAACTTTTAGCTTTGTTCCAATTAGGTCACTCATACTTTTTTTTTTCCAATAAGGTCATTCATACTTAATTTTGTTCCAATTAGGTCACTCTACTTTAAGAAGGTGTTCTAATTATATACCTTTTACCTACAATTTTTTTTTTATCTTTTATTTTTTATTCACATAATCAACCACCATAACTTTTAAAAAAAGTAAAAAAAAAATTAATATTTTTAATGACATGATTACCTAATGTTGTAGGTAAACGTATAAGATTGGAACACTTATTTAAACGAAAGTGACCTAATTGGAACAGTAAAAAGTATGAGTGACTTAATTGGAAAAAAAAAAGTATGAGTGACTTAATTAGAACAAAATTAAAAGATGATTACATTTCTATAAAGTTACCCCCGAGTTTGGATATCATTGCTAACTTCCTACCTTTTAGTTAAATTAGACAGAAATGACTAAAAGAACTTTTGAAGTTTTTTAAAATAGTCAAAGTCAAAGTGTGAAAAGTCAAACGGAGTTTGGTCATTTCACTCCGAGTTAACAAAAAGTTAACGGAAGTTAGCCTTAACGGAAGTATTCAAATACTTTGATTATTATTAAGATCTAACAAAAATAATTTTACATGTTTTATTTGACCCGCAAACAAATGATCGCGTTTGAACGTGTAATTTGCAGGTGTTGTTGTGATCTTGGTGATGCTCATAACCACCTTATTACTAACATTGGTCATGATTGTAATTTGGAGAGTCAACCTACTTCTAGTTGCACTCTTCTCTTTCTCCTTCTTAACAATGGAAAGTTTTTACGTGAGTTCAGTTTTCATGAAAATAAAACAAGGCGGTTGGATTCCATTCGCCATTTCACTAATCCTCGCGTTCATCATGTTCGGTTGGTTTTATGGACGACAAAGAAAAATGGAATACGAAGTAACCCACAAAATTGATATAAACCGTCTCAAACTCCTACTTTCCGACCCGAGTGTCCAACGGGTACCCGGTTTGTGCTTCTTTTACACCAACATTCAAGACGGGTTCACACCTGTTTTAGGTCATTACATCAACAACATGAGATCCATTCATAAAGTAACCGTTTTCACAACGTTAAGGTACTTATTGGTCCCTAAAGTTTCACCCAACGAACGGTTTGTCGTAAAAAAGCTCGGAATCAAAGGCGTTTACGGATGCTTGATTCAGTATGGGTATGCGGATTCGCTTAATCTTAAAGGAGATTTTGTTTCTCAAATTGTTAGTAGTTTGCAGAATCATATAATGCATGAGGATGATCAAGAAATGATGGATATTAACGAGGCGCAACATGCTGCTGTTGTTCATGTTTGTGGTAAAACAAGGTTTCATATAAACAAGAATTGTACGCGGTTTGATCGGTTCATGCTCGCTTTTTATGAATTTATGCATAGTAATTGTAGATCTGGGATTCCTACTTTAGGAGTGCCACTTCATCAGCGTATTGAGGTTGGTATGTTTTATGAGGCATGAAAAATGCAACTGGTTTGTTAGATTAGTTAATTTTAAGAAATTTTTGCTCATTTTTATGATCCATACATAGGTATTGTCACTGTTTTTTTAACTGGTGCCCTAAATCTGGGGTGTTTAATTATATGTAGAGTTTATTGATGTTAGGTTAGCTTTGAGTTGGAAACTTGTTTTGGTGATTTTTGTTATGGTTACAAAACATTGATTAATAACATTGATGAAATGGAATGGGTTTTTAGTTATTTTGTTATAGTTTCAAGCAATGTTTTAAAAACAGGTTTTTAAATCATATTGGATTGAGCTTAGAAATGGTTCAACTGGTTGTACCGGATAGTTCAACAGGGCTGACTAGTTTATGAGAATCTAAAAGTACATGATTCTATAGAAATCTGTCCAAAAGTTAATAACAAATAACCCACAAAATTATTTAAAAGTTCTTAGTTTTCCAAAAAAGTAAGAAAAAAGTGTATAGTAGTTTTAAGACATTGGAGTATTGAATGCATGAAGTTCACGATCGTTTAAAACCTGAAATTCACTATATTCAACATGAAATCAACACCGGTCCTCTTGTATTCCCCGGTTTATGGTATAACAACCGGTTTAATTTTTTGATTTTTGAAAGGTAGCAAAATTATACAAGCATGTATCGTACCGGAGGGGATGGTGAAATCTGGTTGAACCTGTAGGTATAGGTATGAACCGGTTTTTAAATCATTAGTTTCAAGCCTATTAACAAATGTCCCTCTAATTAAATTTGGACTGAAAACATACATTTAGCTTTTCATTTGCTAAGTTTTTTGGGTCAACATATCAAACCATTGTCATATGCTCATATATATGAAGTTTATCATGTATTTATGTTCCATCAACCAGTCTACAACATGTGTAGTCTCATTCCTATTAAGCAAATCTTTGATGGCAAACATACTTAGGATTATGTACATATGATCACGGTCTTCTACCATTTTATAATCATTTGATTTGATTGTTAAAGCGTCTTTCAACAATGTGATCATGTTTCCCAATTCTATTAATCTTTTCTTGGTTAAGATTGTGGATCTTGCATGCTACTAACTGTTTTTTCACTAACACGTTTCTACCATATGCAGACAGTTGTCCTATGCGGTGGAAACAAGGACAATGTATTTCTTTTTACGTCCAAAATCAACAATGGGGACAAGTGCATTGAAATTATTTATATATTCAATCCATTAGAAGACTAACACAAACACTTAAGCTCAACTTAAAATATTTGATTATATATCTACCTTGCATCAACAAGTCAGAAAACCCTAACTAAAATCAGTAGAAAATGACATCAAAATGGCAGACAGTTTAAGTCCTTAAGACCCGTTTGGTTGGCCGGAAATGAATGGAATTGAAGAGATTTGGAATTTAAATTTGATCACTTGTTGTGTTTGGTTGACTAGCAAAAGGAATTGAAATTTAAATAAATTCCAACCAAATCTCACACTTGATGGAATTCAAAACCCTTCCATCCTTCATAGGATTTTAGAGAATTTTATAGGAATGTTTTACCTAGTACCACCGACTGTCACACCGACTACCACCCCCGCCACCTCCTATCACCTGCCGCCACCAGTCGTCTTCGCATCCTGCCACCACTTCCTTATGCTACCTGTCGCCACCGTCTCCTACCACCTTCCGCAACCAGCCGTCACCGCCTCCTAAAAAAATAATAAATAAAAAATAAAATAAAAAGAAATAAAGGAATAGTGATTCCCCCCTTTCATTTAAGAGATAGGTCAATCGTCCTACGAAATCTATCCTTTCAAGCGCCCTTAGACTCGTTACGTTGTTCGACTGAACTCGTTGGCTCCACACTCTATTCGGTCGGAACCCGGTTCGTCGAGAACCTTCTCAAATAGCTGCCATCTACCGCCACCACCTCCTACCACCTGCCGTCACCAGCCACCACCGCCCCAGTCAACCGCCGCCGCCACCGATTGCCACCACTGTTTGCCCAGGTCATGCGTTCCAATTCCATTAAAAATACAACCACACACATTTTGTATTTTCAAATGAATCACATAAATTCCATTTCTAACAAATTCTATTAACCAAACAGGCACTTATTGTTTAAGAACAAAGTAGCCCAATACAAAAACACAAGATATCGTTAAAGTTTATAAATATAGTTATTGCTTTTAAGTAGCAAACTTACAAAATTACCAAAAGCTTACAAATTGCTAAAAAGACGACAGTGATAATGTTGCAAGTTTATTAAAGCAATCACTTAACTCGATTTGCGGTATCATCATATGATGTATAGTTTCCTTCACAAAAGTGTCAACCTCCGCACACATACTAGAAAAACGCGATTGCAACTCATCCCTCTTTAAAACAGGAAGATCTTTTAGTAATAACACTTCAATTTCACGCAACTGAGAGATAATAAAGCGAGTTCTTTTTTTCCCTTGATTAATCCGTGCACCGACATCTTCCCAACATGTCTTCATATGTGTCATTTTCTTCTTAAAGTGTAGTTGCATGTTCTTCACTAACGTTTTATTTTGGTCATTTGTGTCACTTTCCTCTTCATCTGTGCTGGTTTCAGTTTCATCGCGCCTATGATCCATTCGTCTCATACGAGTTCTGTTGGTTTTAATATCAACTTTCTCGTTCTCTAACA
>WOUH02015204.1:0-15677 GCA_009936405.2 Stevia rebaudiana
CGGGGGGGGGGGGGGGGGGGGGGGTCATGGTTGGCCCCGGCCCGGTCCCGCGTTTCCACTGATCCACTCCGTGTGACCTTAACAAGAGAAAATCGATTACCGTACAAACAATAATCGATAATGATTCTCTTTAATCTATGCCTAATCCATAAAAAAAATTAAGAGCTAAATATTAAAGGATAAAAGTATTTTTATTGAAAAATAATAGACCCGACAATCTTGACCAAAAACTTAAGAAATGTGTTGGTTTGGGTAAACAATTTTTGTATTTTGGGTTGAACTGAGTAACACCATAACATATGATAGATTGTGATGGGTAACACCTTAAAACAAAATAGGTCAAGATGAGTAACTTGTAAACTATATGAATAGAATGTGTTTAAATGAGTAAGATTGATCAATAACGTTTTATGATGAGAAAATCACAAAAGATCATCAAAATGAATTTTACAACTCGTTTTACCTTAACTAAATTGATTTTGTGTTTTAAACATACTCATTTCAACCCAAAATAATTTTGCTTAAAATTAACCTGACTCATTACCTATCATGACTTGTACCTATTTTAACATATTACTCAATCCAACCCAGCTCATCCATATTACTAGACATAAAGTATACTACATACCCAAAACGCCAACAAAAGACTAGTACCACCGGTTATTGATTCTTTTTAATAAATAGGTTCAAATATCGTTTTTTTTAACAATAAATATATTTAAATTAATCACCAAACATGCAAAACCAGCAAGTTACTATATAGGAACAACCAAATACAGATAATAATCAACCAAATGAAAAGATACATCATTTCTCTCCTACCAAACTATCTAATTTCAAAATAACGTTTAATTGGGTGTTGAAACCTTAAAAGTCGAGGTCCCACTAAAATTTCTTGAAAGTTTAAAAGTCAAGGTCAAGATGCCAAGACTTTTAAACAATACGCTAATTATTGGATGTCTATATCTTAAAGAAAATAATGTGTCCCTACGTTCACGTTTTCCACTATGGTGGTAATGTTATTTGATTTTGAAGTTTTTCTTAATTTTGATTAAAAACACTTTGGACGCATTTCGATTTTCGTGTCGAATAAATTTACAAAATTATGTCAAATATGTAATACTAAAATTCGTTCAACTAAGAAAGCAAAATTGTTAAGGATGGGTATTAATTCAGAATAAAGCTTGAAGACTCTGGAGTTCGGATGTAACAAAAAATATATCTGAGACAACTTATCTAAAATGTCCAACACAAGCCTTATTATAAGATACGACACATATCAAATAATTTTTTTAGACGTAGCTTCAAGTTATAACCATCTATATGACATGACCTTTCATATATCCAAAATCAACACTTGACTTATCAAAAGTCGATCGTCTCTTATCAACTAGACGACTAGAATCCTCTTTCACTACTAGAAAAAACCTGATTTTGCGGCACCAAATTGCTTTGGAAATGTGTCGAACAAAATTGTGACAAAAACCGGTTATCGGAAAAACCTTGGTCGGAAATGAAGTGCCGATAACTTTCCAACGCAAAAAGTGACAAAATTGCGACAAAACATGGATGTTGAAGGTTCCAACGCATTTTCGACAAAAATAAATAATTCTATGTATTTGTTTTTACTTATTTTTGGAAATATACAACACAATTGCGACAAAAACCGTATTTAAGTTTAATTTTATGCAATGTTTTTGTGACGGAATTTTGACCATAGTCACATAATACGCGGTACGCTCCGGTACGGGCACGGGGTTCGCTACTTTGGCCGAATTCGGTGCGGAGGGGGTAGGTTCATTTCGGTACAATCTGGTACGTACTGGTACGGTGTACCCAATATTTTTGGTTCGAATTAGATTAAAAATATATATATATATATATATATCAAAAATCATAAAACATTTCATTTAAGCATTCATAAATCATAATCCAAAATTCCAAATGGTTACAAAATTGGGTAACATTAGAATGACATAAAAATATTAAATCTAATTTAGCCTTTTCCCTTTTCCTTTTCAATTATCGACGAGAGAAACTGAGAATAGAAGAAATCGAAAATTCTGGAATCTAGGATACTTAATTTTGTTATGTGATTTTTGAAATTACAATTCGTTGTTTATATAGATGTTTAGGGATTTCTGATTCGTTGTATCTGTAGTAGAAATCGAAGAGATAGTGAAGAATCCCGCCATCAGTGAAGAACTGACGTATGCGTACAAGTCTGGTTTCCCGCTTTCAAAATCCCGCCATGTCAGTGAAGAACTAAAACAACGGCCGGATTTTTTAACTTTCGAATTCGTATGCTGTTGTTTGGATTCGCGAACTTCAATCACTAAAACGACGAATTCGAGCAACCTACTATCACTATTCGGAACGGCGAACCCAATCACAAATTCGCGTACCGGCCGGCGACCGGAACGTCACCGAATTCCGATGGGGTACATTTCGTACCAAAACGAAATTCGTGGGTGTCGGGGCAAATTCTGTGACTATGATTTTGACAAAAGTCGTATTATATAAATACGTTTATTTTTGTATAATGCTACGAATTCCGACAAAAGAATAAAAAAAATATGTGACTCATTTTCTATAAAAGAATCCCAAAATTTCCGACACATTTCCGACAATCAATCCTAATGATTGTAACACATTACAACAAAATATACCGCTACACATTTCCAACAAAATATACTGCTAAAATTTTCGACCCAATTTTTTTTGTCAGAAACTATAAATCAACTGGATTATTTTTATTCTTCTTGCTAAAAACCTAAAAACAATAATTTTTTCAATCCAAATTCATGCACAAAACACTTTCATATAAAATTCACATACAAGCTTATACATATTGTACACTAATGTATATACTTTTGTACTATTAGAGGTCATTACTTAAATATTTTATAATTCTATACATAGAACTCTAAATATGGTACCCGTCACCCGTTCATAAGTTTATAACACGTATGGGTCTGTGATATATATATAAATAAGTATTTGATTTGTAATAAAGTTTTACATGAGTTGGAAAGAAAATAGCGACATTTGTGTCTTGGTAAACGACACAATTAATATTTTATTGTTGGCATGCATAGCAAATGTGTAGCAATTTGCTACCATTTTCCGACACATTAAGATACCTAGATTTTTTATTTTTGTTTTCGGAGGCTTAAACGTCAATGTTTTCTATCCATATGTTTTACAATTTTGTTATACATGAAATACTTTCATTTTACTAACTTATATATATATATATACATATGTACATGTGTATTATTAAAACTTATTACTTTGAAAATCATAAAATAATTATATGAGTATAACTCTTATAATGCATATGCAGGTACGTTAGAATACACGTTGTATACATTTACAAAATGAAAGTATTTCATATGTAATAAATTTATGCAAAAGATATAAAAGAAAAGTACCAACGTTTAAGCCTTAGTAATGATAATTATATTTTATTGTAGCTAATGACACTTGTGAATATTATGTTATTTTTTATTTCTTTTTCTTATTATTGTAATAAAAAATATGATTACTATGTAAACAATATGAAATGTGTCGGAAAAGTGTCAGAATTTTTGACAAAATTGTAATTGTTTTCAAAAAATGAAAGAGTTGCAAAAAGCAGGTTTTGTACCAAATTTGTCGGAACATTTGTTGCAAAAAGCAGGTTTTCTAACAAACTTTTTCAGGAACAATTCCTGATGGATTGTGGAACGTTTCGAAATTAGAAACCATGATGATGAGTGGTAATTCATTTCCGGTGAGCTGCCACATGAATTGGCGCCAAAATTATCAACCCTTGAAATCAGTAATAACATATTTTCCTGTCAAATTTCTACCGGAGTATCTTCCTGGAGAAGTTTGAGGGTTTTTTAAACAAGTTATAATCTACTAGATGGTGTAATTCCACAAGATTTAACATCACTTGAAAATTTAGAAACTTTGTGGCTAGATGGAAACAGGTTAACCGGTGCGTTACCGGAAAATATAGTCTGAGTTCACTCAATACTTTAAACCTCAGTGGTAACCAACTCACCAGTCAGATTCCGGTTGGTTTCGGGCTGTTAGAAGGTCTCACAGTACTGGATTTATCAAGAAACTATCTTTCAGGTCAAATACCGAGTCAACTCGGCAGACTCAACTCGGCAGACTCAACTCGGCAGACGACTTGTTTTGCTTGATCTTTCAGACAATGATCTAACCGGAACCATCCCGAGTCAACTCAATAATGGGGCTTTTGATAGAAGTTTATTGAACAATAGTGGACTTTGTTCAGATAATCCATCATTAGGACTTAATTCTTGCAATTCCAGATCTAAAACCAAACAATCTAGCAAGATTTCAGTTAAGTAAGTGGCGATTATTGGAAGTACTTCAGTGATTTTGTTGATTATGGTGGTATTAATGACCAGATATGTCATTGTTCTTCACCAGAGAAGAAAGTATGGTTTGGATTCAAATTGGAAGTTTACTTATTTCCAGAAATAAAACTTCACGGAATCTACGATTCTGTCTCGTTTGACGAAGAGCAACGTGATTGGACACGGTGGTTCCGGGGAGGTGTACCGGATTTCGGTAAACCGAACAGGAGAGTTTGTGGCAGTAAAGAAGATTACAAGCAAAAAATACTTGGATCAAAGGATTGAGAAAGAGTTTTTAGCAGAAGTCGAGATTTTAAGCATGATTCGACACCCAAACGTAGTTAAACTGATGGGATGCGTTTCATGAGACAACTTGAAGCTACTTGTGTACGAGTACTTGGAGAACCGGAGTTTGGACCATTGGTTGCACCAATAGAAGGCTCCGTCGAGCCTTGGGCTCAATGGTTCCATCCATCATGTGGTGCTTGATTGGCCTAAAAGGTTGCGGATTGCATTGGGTGCGACTCGAAGTTTGTGTTATATGCACCACGATTGTTCGCTGGCTGTAACTCATAGGGATGTGAAATCAAGCAACATTCTCTTAGACAGTGAATTCAATGCTAAAATAGCCGATTTCGGGTTAGCTAAGATCTTAGCCAATGGAAGCGAGTTCACCACAATGTCAACCGTAGCAGGTTCATTTGGATACATGGCTCCAGGTATATTCAGTTTCATATAACCATAAAGTCCTTATGGCCTTGTATATGATACTTTTGTTCATAAATTATAGAGTTAATTACACAGATGGATCATGTAGTTTACGAAAAATAACAGATTTAGGTTTTATGGTTTCAATTTGATAACGAGTTTGGCTATTAAAGCTAACTTCAGTCAACTTTTTCGTCATATTAGGGTAAAATGACTAATATGCTCTCACTATTCAAAGTCACCCTAATTTAACATAAAAGCTAACAAAAGTTATCATTAATACCCAAACTTGTTCAAAATTAAAACCATAACACCCAAACATGTTACTTAAATCTTTAGTGCTCGAACATGTTACTTTTCGTAATTAACTCTAAATTATACTTTCCGCTAATATAATATACATTTTTACAGAATATGCTCACACGACCAAAGTGAATGAGAAGATAGATGTTTACGGCTTTGGAGTGATCCTTTTAGACTGACAACAGGAAAAGAGGCCAACAATGGCGATACGAATTCATCACTAGCCGAATGGGCTTTGCAACACGTGCTACGTGATGCACCGATAAAAGATGCAAAAGATGTAAGTGAAAAGTACCAACGTTTCAGCATTAGTAATGATAATTATATTTTATTGTAGCTTGCGTAGCAAATGTGTAGTAAACTACTACACATTTGCTACACAATAATGACACTTGTGAATATTATGTAATTTTTTATTTTTATTTTCTAATTATTGTAATAAAAATTATGATTACTATGCAAACAATATCAAATGGGTTGGAAAAGTGTCGGAATTTTTGACAACGTAAGAGTTGCAAAAAGCAGATTTTGTACCAAATTTGTCGGAACATTTGGAGTATTTTTTTTATACGCTTAGAAAGGTTATTGTTAATTATAACAATATTTTTACTTAAGCTGAAATATAAAATATTTGTTTTGCGACACAACATCTAACTACTTAAACTAAATATTTTTGTGTCGGAAATGTGTCGCAATTTCCGACGCATTTGTGACAAAACGTATGCTTTGTTTTTAGGAACTTATTTGTTTTTATGAACTTAGACCTTTTTTTTGTTGCCATTTTATTGTAGTTTTGTAGCAATTTATGACCAAAATATTGGTAGCAAATTTTTGTTGCAAAAGGGAGCTTTTTCTAGTAGTGTTTGATATCCATTTATTTCATTGGGATCATAATTTCTTGAAAGACTCCTAAGAAATATGAAATTAGTTGACCTGCATGATTATATCTTAATAAGTATTATCTTTCTTTTTATGGTTTGAGGGCAAAACTTGTAGAAAAGTTAACAATGGACATAACTGAAAACGCAAATTTTGGGGGTAACAAAAATATATATTACATCCTCAAGGGGTAGAAAACTAAAGGAAATTAAGTGGAAGTTAGGAAATTATCTACATAATTAATTAGTATAAGATAAAACAGTGGTTGTTTAGAAGTTGAACCGTGTCAAGTTAAGTTTGCTTAAACGCTCAAATTTGAAGGACCTTTGAGCTCGAATTGAAAAACCGTATTGCGTTGAAGATCTAAGTTCAAATTTGGGTGGTTTTCAAGCCAAGCTAGCTCGGTTTGATATCCCCTAGTTACGTCTGGGTCAGACTTAAGTTTGGTTCTTAGGTTTTCAAACTCATAAAAAGGAGTAAACCCTTTAGTTATGATGCATGACTCATGAAAGAAAAACGTATTAGTATTGGACTCAGTTCTAGGAAATCATCTTGAACTCAAATAGAGTACTCTTGATACACGGTCCGACCACATTTGGTAGTAATATGAAACATCATAAACAAAGCTACAATAACAGTAGTCTTAATATTAATAGAGAATAGTCGTAAAGTCGTATACTTAGACTCGTCGGCCACTTTTGCTATAAGTTATAAGCTTTTTGACATTTCCGGCCCTCAAGTCTTGTGAGGAATAATTTATGATTCTAACGTTAAAATTGGATATCAAACATGATTCGAGTTGTTTGTGACTTCACCTGTGAGGTCAGGTAAATGATGGTGGATATTAAATCATGATATCTAGAAAGTAGAAACTCTGGATAAACATTATGCTTTACACTTGACTCCTTTATATCTAATCATGCTCGACTCCTAGTTAGTGGTTGGTGCTTAATTCCTTATACATGCATCTCCTAGACTCCTAGTGGTGTCTCTGGCATTGAGTTTTCTTAAGCAATTTTTTTATTCTTAAATTCTATTTAATCTTGTGTTTACAAGAATTTGAAATCACATCATTTCCACAGGAGGCAATCACCGATACGTTACAATAAGAGACAGTGAAACTCTTAACCTGTATGTTACAATAAAAAAAATGTTTATCTATAAGTATTGTAAAACAAACCATCATCTATAACCGTAAAAGAACCAAATTTCATAAACAACATAGAGGAGAGGAAGAATGAAAGAAATATCTTATTAGTATTAGTATGTTTCTTGTTTTATGTCGTTGATAGTTATGTATAATGTACATTACTACGAAAATGGGTGTTGAATTTGTCATTCCATCATTGATCATTCCATTGACCCGTTAAAAGGTAATAATTACAAAATATTAACCCAGCCACGACCTCCTTGACGGAGGCATGAGCACTCAACAAGCTGAGTTGATTTTTTTGTTAAAAGGTTATGGACTCGTATATTACACGAGTTTATAGATAGAAATAATATAATTCTAAAACTTTGAATAAATTTACATAATTGAGCTACTTTTATTAAATACAATAATATAAAATCAAAATACATTTACATATCATAAATCTATAAACAACTCTTGGTACACGACTAAAAAGCTAAAGCAATTGGATTCAATGATTCTATTGAAACGTCCGTGAAAGTTAAAACATGTTTGGGGCGATTAGTTATATGATTTCAAAATTAGCATCAACTAAAATCCATAAATTTTGTTTAGGAAGATTAAATCCGCTTCTAATAAAAATGTAGAAAACTGGAAAAAACTGATGCGGTGCTGATGTGGAAGTGAGGAAAAGTGGGGAGTTGCGAGACGACTTTGTGTGGTCTAATAATGAACTATATATAATACTTTAAAAATCAATGTTTTTCATTAGAGTGTTGGGTTTAGATAGGAGGGGCCCTTATTATAGGAAGGATAGGAAATGCTATTGTAGTATCATGTGGCAGAGGTGTAGGAAAAGACCATTGCAATGACATATCTCAAATAAAAGTTTCATATATTTACAAAATTGTCACGCATCTTCCGTGACCATTGATTATAAGATCTAATGGCAGTGAATACTTCTTACCATTCATATCATAAGTGTCATTTCTATTATAACCACACCCTTTGAACCTAATATTGAATTATTTTAAATAAAAACGTATTTGATTTAATTAAAATTCCATAAATTTATAAGCTCTTGTCATGTACCATTTTATGGACTCAAATTATTGACATTTACAAATTTATACTTGGCTCCATCCTCAACGTCTACAAATTTGGTTCTATTTATCGAACTCTAAAGTATTTGGCTTTATATTGGAACTCCTTTTAATACTACGTGTATATATTTACATTTTGATGATAAAAGCGAAATGACTCATAACTCGTTATCATACTCAGTATATCCCACCTAAAGGTAGGGTCTGAGCCTCTGAGGAGAGTAAAATGAATACAAGCCTTACCTCTACCCCGTAGGAATAGAGAGGCTGCTCCAAAAGAGACCCCCGGCTCATGATGCCTGATTAACCGTCACCCCAATGCTTTTAACGTTATTTTCACGAAAATAAGTAAAATAACGTTAAACTAGTGCAATTTTACTTTTGCCCATCGAGAGTCCACAAATAATATACAGTATATGCGCGCACCGGAAATGAGACATAAAATGCCTCATAACTGTTTTCTCTAAATAAAATAATAAAAATTTAAATTTAAATAATATTAATGTTTTCATAACCAGACCGGAAATCGCAAGCATCACCAGTTAGATTTAATACTTGTGAAATGCTATAGTTCTGAATCCACCGTTTTTTTTTATCAAATCAGTCGAATCTAGAACTTGAATACCTGCTCAAGGTGGGTACAATCGTCACTCTTACATAGCCATTATCTTTATATCTTTTGTGAGTTCATAAAAAAATCATAGTAAATATGTATATGTAAGTAAGATAGAAATAAATATAAAATATGAGAAATGAAATATCTTAAAAGGTCATAAAAAAATAAAGATAAATATGTATTAAATAATTTTTTAGGAATAAAGATAGAAGGGAATGATCATGAGACAATCACTTTTTATTTAATAACAAAAAATCCAAAACTTATTAAACTTAAAAAATTTCTCGTTTCTTCATACGTTATTATTTTTTAAAAAGAATTGCACCACTGAATCATAAATTTTCTCCTATTTCAAAAGAGTATAATGAATCCATACCAAAAAGGGAAAAAAATTGCGTCATAAAATTTTAATGCTACATATATGCAGTATGATGATAATTTAAAAAAAAAAATTAATACTACATATATGCAGTATAATGATAATTTACAAATTATACTTTTTTAAATCCTTATTTGCGTTTTTAGAAAAAATTTATTCAGAATTTTCTTAATTTTTTAATCTTTGTATGTATACTGCATATGTGTAATATTAATGTAGTATGATGATAATTCATATGTTTTAGTACTTTGCGTTACCTTACGCATTTCCTATAAGTGCTTTTTTTTTGTTTTTTGATGTATATCTATGTATATTACAAGTAGTCGTTAAAAAAAAATTTAAAATTTTATAGTACAAGTATACTAAATATATCTAGTATACTACAACTTATGACGTAAATAATTTTTTTTGTTGAGATGACTTCATTATACACGCTTGAAAGATGGTAAAATTTGTGATCTAATGGTGCAAACCATTTTAAAAAATAATAACGTACGAAGAAATTAGAAATGTTTGAAGTTCACTTAAGTATGGTTTTTTATTTCTAAAATTAAAAGTGGTTCTCTAATGAACAAAGCCTTATATTATTATTATATATTATATAATTATTTTATAATAGTTGTGAGTGGATGGAAAAAAATAATAAAAAGTAAAATAAACTTGGATTATCTGATTGAACGAGAGAAGATACATGAAATGGGTTGTGAATACTTTTTCAGTTTTTTGAAAAATAGGTTGTAAGTTTACTGATAAGTGTTAATTTTTGTTGAATTATGAGATGAGGACGAGAGATATGTTGCGAATGCTCTTATAATTAAAAGTTATTACACTTATAATTCTTTAGTTTAGTTTTTGGTAAAATCTAAATGAATCGAACGTTTAACGAATAGTTTATATTCTATTTGACGATGAACAGCTCGTCATCCGTGCATCTTTTAAAAAATAAACAAACTGAATACAAAGTTTTATTCGTTTAGTTAAATAAAAAAAATATACACATATGTATTGTCCATTTAAATGTGTTTATAAATATTAGTAAGATGTTTTTTTTTTTGTGTGTTCATATGTCAGTGTGTTTTACATTTTTGATATCTATTATTACTTTAACCTAAAAAATAATATCATTATTTTTAACTCGTCTTTTGTTTTTAGGTAGTCATATTTATGATTTTTATATCAATTGTTAAGCTCATTTATTTAAGATGATTATATCTAATATTTGTGATTGGAAATGTTGCTTTTTTCATAGTATCACTACAAAAAAATGCTTTTTAATTTGTGGCACACTTTCAATAGCATTTAGCTTTGTGTCACTGATTAAGGTTCATGGTCTCATTTTGTGTATGACACTATATTTATGTTTGGTTTATGTTTGTGAACAAAATCAGTTTCTTAATAAATAAACACGAATAAAAAAAATTGTTCATTTAGTTTTCATGAACTATTCATGAATAAGTTCAATGCTAAACGAACACACACAATTAAGGTCCCGTTCACGTTCGTTTGATTCAATTACAACCCTAGTTTTCCATCTTACGTTAATAATGTTTGTTAAGCCATGCGTAATGGGAGCATGCATGATGATTTTGGATTTAAGTTGTAGCTTATGAAACCTTAGGACTAAAGACGCTATTATGACATACCACGGGACGATTGACATGATTTGGCCTTTATTTCTTTTCACTCATTTGTTCATCCCAACTAATATCATCAAACCTGCACAAACATCGGCTCGTACCATTTTCAAGATACACCATTATCATTTTTAATAGCATCGAAGAAGTTTATTCTTTAAATATACATAAAGAGTGTTTGAGATTGTTAATTATTTGACTACAAAATTGTTTTTTTATCAGTTTATAGATTTTCCAAAAATACTTTTTCTAAAAGTGGGTGAATTGACTTTTGTGGCGAGAAAAAGTCAGTTGTTTATCAAAAAGTGTTTTGATTACTTTATTAATATAAACCAACAAAAATGACATTCTTATATTTAGAACCATTTAGGGTTATGGGTTCCGGCTACGATAATGGGTGGCAGCGGCAGTGAGGATAGTGGGTGTCGGTGATGTCGGTGGGTGACGGGCTGTGGTGGAAGGTGTCGGTGATGGCAGTGGTGGGTGACAGTGGTGGGTGGGTGGTGGCAGTGGGAGGTAATGGCGTTGACAGGTGATGGCATTGGCCGTGGATGGCAGATGGTGACGACGATGACAGTGTGTAGTAGGGATGAGCTTTTGGTTCTTGAGTACCAATACCGTATTAGTACCAAACGAGTACCGGCTGAAGACATCGATACATGTATCGGTAATTGATTTTCTCTAATTTCGATATCGGTACTATAAGGTATCAGTACCGGATAAATACCGATAATTTCCAAACGGGTACCGAGTATCGAAAATTTAGATATTTTTTTTAATTCTCAGCATACCATAATTATACTTACCAAATTATATATTATCCTATAGATTGGCAGGAACCTTTTGGAAGGAATTTAGTTGGGAATTTTATATTTGTTTTTTAAACATAGAAGCAGGTTCACGAAGTTGTTTTGAACGAACATGTATCAAAAGAGGTTAGTTGGCACAAGAAAAGTACTCGTTTCGATGCAAAGCCATTTGGATCAAATGGGTAACATACTGAAAAGATAGGTACCGATGCCACTTTGGATCAAAGATGTACCAAATGGGTAAAGTATCGAAAAGAAAAGGTACCAATACCCTTTTAGAGCCAAACATGTATCACATGGGTAAAGTCTCGAATAAACAAGTACCGATACCGATACTGTACCTGTACCTGTACCGAACTGATATATTCGATATGATACTCGTACCACTTATCATACAATTCGATATCGGTACTTTTGATACCAATATCGGTTCGGTATGGATGCGATATCGATCTCATCCATAATGGTTAGATGTGTTAGGAAAACCAAGAAACTGGGACCAAGAACAAAAAAGTAAACGAGACTCGATACCAAAAACTCGTATCCAACTAAACAATTTCGGATCCAACCAATTTATAAATTCGTGATCATGAAAATAGGTACCTTAAAAAACTTTGATGGATACCGATGATATAGATAGAACATGAAAATTATTTTCCTCACCCATTTCCCAAGTCTTCGATAACACACTTCTTAAAATTCTGGTTTGTTTATGTGAAATTGTGTCTAAAGTGAGGGTTTTTTGTAGATGGTCGAGGGTGATTCAGCTCAACCGGCCGTCGCCGCCGTTGACGGTGGCGATCCAGAGATTAACCTCATCATCCGATGCTCCAACGGCAATAAGTTCCCGGTGCGAGCCACCCTTCGATCAACGGTCGGTGGGTTTAAAGATCTTTTGGCCCAAAACTGCGACGTTCCGGCGAATCAACAGAGGTTGATTGATAAAGAAAGAATTTTGAAGGATGATCAAACCCTAGATAGCTATGGTAAACACATTTGTATTGATTTTATTATTAGATTGCGAAACATTGATCGTTTCATTTGGATGATTCTATTGACGATTCTCGTATTGTTTAGTGTGTAAATATGACTTATAAGGCTTTATAGACTTGTACATTGCTAATTGGTGAAGTATGAATTATCATTTTACAATGCTTGATTTGTGTATGTGTTGAATACTTGAATGTTGATATAGATCAACTGCAGAGATCAAATAAACCTTTTATTTCACTAGATTCAACTTGTTGCAATTTAGCTGTTGGTTTAATTCTGTTATGTGATCTAGATCTGTAGGCGGATCAAACAATTCGCATGATTCGTGGTTCTGCACCAGCACCAGCTACTGGTGCACCTGGACCTTGAACCGCAAGTGGGTTAGGTGGTGTCGGGTTTGGTTCTGGTTCACTGCAATTTCCCTGGCTCGGTTCGGGGGGACTCAGCGGGTCAGGTGGATCAAACCTCTTCGGGTTTCGTTCAGTGTTCCCTCTAGCCTCACTCTTCACTCGTTCAGATTTTTAGGAAACATGTTTGTGCAATTTTAATTTTGATTTTGACTCTGATTGATCTTCTGATTTGGGGCTTCATTGTCTATTAAGGGAATTCGGGCTGATTGATTATATGATTGATTAGGATTGGTTTACTTTTGATTGTCGAGCAGATTCATCAATTTTGAACTTCTGATTGGATGTTGATTGTCAATTTAGGGCTGATTATTATTTTTAGTTGTCGAGCAACTTCATTAATTCTGAAATTCTGATTTAAGTTTTTTATTTTTATTTATTTATTTATTTATTTATTTATTGTAGCGAGGCCACCGGAACAATTTTATGCTGACTCAACTGTCACAGCTTCAAGAAATGGGATTCTTTGATACCCAAAACAATATCAGCGCGTTACGCGCTACTGCAGGAAATGTTCATGCTGCTGTTGAGAGACTTTTGCGAAACTTTGGTCTGTGATGACGTGGCATTGTTTATTTTTTACATCTACTTAAAGACAACGAGTCGGTTTTAAAGTATTCTTTTGTGAACAAAAGGAGACATGTGATATCGTGCGAATGCGAATAATGGACACAAAGTAAAAAAAGATTACTTTCGTTACTTGCACTTTGGAGAACAAACATGTTTTATGCTGATTGCTGTTTTATGATGTTCTTAAAAGATGACTCGTGTATGCATCTATTCCGCTGATTTCTCTATCTCTCTCTGTGTTTGTATATGTATGCTTGTGTCTGTGTTTTCGTGTTTCCTGTGTGTTCTCAAGTTTTGAGATGATATTGAAAATTAACAGAAGGAATGATCAGAGAACTGACATTTTGGATATATTCCACATAGCCTGATTATTTCATTTTTTGATTCTTGATCTTATATGATAACTGTTCTTCAATGTCTACAAAGTTCTTGTAAATTCATCACAAATATTATGACTACTACAATGTGTGTAACAAAAAGCTATTATGCCAAACCATGATCGTAAATGAAAAGGAGTTTGTGATGTTTAGCTAAAAAAATTAGTTGAGTAAAGCATATACAAACGTGTTAGTGTCCAAGATTATGATAATTTGATTGTTGGTTCGGGTCAAGTCACAATAAGGGTTGTTTAAAATGCTCGTGGCTCGCTCGAAAATAGATCGAAAAATGCACAAAAAAAGCTCGGCTCGAAAAAAACTCGCTCCAAAACAAGCCGGGCCGGCTCGGCTCGAAAAATTGCGAGCCCGAGCCACGCCCAGCTCGGCTAGTGGCTCAGCTCGTAACTTAGCTCTTGGCTCGACTCGATTTTTAAACCAAATATATTATATTTATATATAATAACATGTACGATTATTTGTTTATATATCTTTTTATTTATTTATTTTATTTTATTTTATTCAAGAAATTCATAGAAAAGACTATTTTATAATAAATAGTATTGTTTTATATATGTGTATATATATATATCATAATATGAAAAATAAAAAATAAGTACGTAATGAAGCTCGTAGCTCGGCTCTTGGCTCGAACTTCTTTATGAGCCGAGCTTGAGCTCAACTTTTCAGCTCGAAGATAAAAAACGAGCCGAGCCAGCTCGGCTAGAAAAATGAACGAGCCGAGCTTGAGCTTTCCCCAGCTCGACTCAGCTCGGCTCGTGACTGTCACATGTATATTGATCACTTGGCTGTGTAACCGCTAAACTAAAAGCTACAATGATATTTTTGTGTAGTGTGCGCCAACCGATTTTCAAAAAACATAGTGAACTTATACGGATGCGTATATGCCAACACAATGGTAAAACGAACATGAGCATAAACAAAACTTCATAAAACGGCAAAACGCCACTGAATAGCTCCGCGGTAGATACGAGATGGGTCGCAAGAAAAAAAAAGTAAAAAAACACCAAAAAGTAGAACGTAAATCCAATCACAACGATAATTTCAAATATACCATTAAAACAAACAACGGGTAAGGGGTTGTTTGTTTACCTTTTAACAGACTCTTAATGGTTCAGACCTAATACTGGTTCATCACTTAATGGTTCAGACTGTTTGTTTCGCGAGCAGATGTCTGAATGATTCAGACATTTGCCTCTGAATGGTTAAGACATCTTATCTGAAATGGTCGATTTTTTCCTCTGAACGGTTAAGCATTATATTGCCTCTTAATGGTTCAGATCTCTTATTGATTCAACACTTAGGCTGTGTTTGTTTACCTCTTAATGAGGTCTGAATGGAGAAGGTCTGAATCGGTCAGATTCAGACCGTTT
>WOUH02015250.1:0-28524 GCA_009936405.2 Stevia rebaudiana
TAGCAAATACCTAATCATAGATATTCATAAGTGTTTTGTTTTGTGTTGGTCCGTAGACCCAGTGTGTTATACAACTCAAAGTGATTGTATAGTTTTTGTAAAAATTACATTTTTACCCTTGTGATTAGTTTGACCCGACGACACGTTCGTGACTCATTAGTTGTTTGTTTTGTTTTTTTTATAAGTGTATTAAAGGAACAACTTCTGTCTATAGATTTCTTAAAATAGAAAGTCAACTGTTGACCAAACGTCAACCGTTGACCAAACGTCAACCGTTGATCAAAAGTCAACACTTGGTAAAATTGTTCGTAACATGTTATCTAAACAACATATATGTATTCAAATCATGCATATCATATTAGCATCAAGTTTCCATTATTGGAAAGTTTCCAAAAATAGAAAGTCAAAGTCAACTGTTGACCAGGTGGTCAACCAGTTGTCACATAAGCTTAACATGTTACTATCATATCCTATATGTCATCTAATCATAACATATAGCACATATGTATATACTTTCCATAAATAGCATACATGCCCTAAGCGTGTCAACACTAGCATGCAAGTCCCTAGTTATGTTCATAATAGTTCGTGCACACATAACAGGTAATAGTGCATCATATATCACATCACATCTCACATAAAATACATAGCTTCTGTTAAAGGTTTCGTAAATATCATGTGCACTACATACATGTCATCATGTGACATCAAACATTCAATCATTCTTAAATGAGTTCTATGGAACTATAACAATCATCTTTGTGAGATGCAATTCACAACACACCTAGCCATGTTACTACCCATATCATCATGTCATATGCATCATATCATGTTTCTATGCACAATCGTAGTAATACAAAGCATTCATAGTATCTTACAACTAAAATCAGGTTAAATCATCAAATTATTGCACATTGTTCACATTTCAGATTTTTGACAGATTTGAGGTCGGATTAACATGCTGATCCACTAACTTAAACCTTCTTCAAAATTTACCAAAAAATCACATATTGTTTCCTTTTGTGTTAGCTTTCTAACCATGTATGGTTGGTAGCCAACACACTTTCACAACTCAAGTTATTCAACCAATAAGGACAGGTTATCAAAATCAGAAAATGTCTGCATGTTGTTCCTAAACAATTCACCAAATCTTCATACAAACTCAAAACAATGCAAGGCCAATTGGAATAATTATCTAACACATAAAAGCTTTCCGAATCAAGTAGAATCAAATCATTTGGACTTAAACTCAATTTGCAGTGCATAGAAAGATATACCATACAGAATCTGCCAAATTTCCAAATTTACCATTTAAACTTATAAAATGGAAAAATTGTATCAAACGAATTCCAAACATTACAAGGCCAATTGAATCAGATAGCTAACTCACTAAAATTAAGTTTAAAAACTTGATTCGACCAATTTGGACTAGTTAACATCAGTTTATGAATCGATTAATTTAGGGTTTTTCAGATTTCAACATGCTGATTTTCACTAAAACTCATCAAACATTGAAATTGGTGATTGTTCCTAATGTATTAGATCCAATATAACCATTTTATAATTATACAATCATTAATTTGAGTTTATAACATCAAAATCAATAATTCTTCTAACCCTAATTCGTATACTTACTTGTATTTGGGGATTTCGCGGATAGAACTCACAATTGACCACTATAGGTGCCTTAGATGCTTGAAACCTTCAAGAACCACTCTAACCTTGATCAAACAACCAAAATTCGGATCCTTGGGGGCTGCTATGTGGTTGATGAATTGGAGAGGGAGAGGAGAGAGTTTGAGAGTTTTAATTTTTAACTCGAATGTTTCTTTTAATATGTTTTATTACAACCTTTCATTTGTCCTTAGGCCTTGGGCTTGCTATTGGGCTTTGGGCTCTTTAGTCTGGCCCAAACATCCTAATGGGTTTCTAGACTTATTAGTCTACAACTACTTTGGCCCAATTTATTTTGTTTGTACGCTATTGACGTAAATCGCGTTTTAGGCATTTTATTCCGTTTGCTATCGTTTCTGTCTTAGATGTTGATATTACTATCCAGACTTTTGTTCTATGATTTCTATTCTTATAATAAGCTTATAATTGATTATTTTGTAGTTCACCAACGTTCGTGAATAAATGTCAGTACGTAATCCGGCAGTTCACCGTTTACCGAATTGATTAGTATATCTAATTCTACATAATTATGCATAATACACATTTAACAAGTAATAATCCTGATATAATAGGATTATCTAATGCCGGAAGTGACCGGATTCGGAGTCGGAAATTGCCGGATGTTACATCATCCCCTTGTTAAAGGAAATTTCGTCCCGAAATTTGGTAGACGTTGGTACTGTATAGAGTGTACCAATGTTTGAGGATGTTAGTGATATTTTTGTGATTGCAAAGGTACCAATGTGAAAAGTACCAATGTGTTTCTCTTGTTTGTTGTGTAATATTTGAAATAATATATACTCTCATGTTTTCGCATGTAACGTTCTGTTGTGTGTTTTAAGTTTTGTTTGGGAAGTGTCTTAGAAAAATTTTCCGAGTTGTGACATTATGAACACTTAAAACAAATAAATGTTTGTTCGTATAAATATGTTTTATGGTTTTAAGATTATTCATTACAAACTTTTTAAATATAAATTACTTAAATTTAGTTGAATAGTTGGTAAGACATAACAGTTTCAATCCACCCTTAGCAGTTTACGTCCCTAACTTTTCAAGTCTTAACAGTTTCGTCATTAAACCTTAAACAGAAAATTGTTAAAACTTGATATGTTTGGGACGAATACTTTTAATATAAGAAACGTTAGGGGGGAAATTGTTAAGAATTAAATGTAAGGGGTTATTTATGTTAACGGTGGACTGAAATTGTTAAGTATTTCAAGCCTTATGGATAAAAAATGTTGTTTATCCAAATCGTCCTTTATGTTTGCTCAATTTTTCAGCACACAAATCTTCCTTTATGTTTGCTCAATTTTTCAGTACATGTCCTTTATTTTTAAAATTGATGAGAATCGTCCTTTATGTTTTGATAAATTACCCGTTTCGTCCTTTATGCTAACGTTCGTTAAGTTTTTCTGTTAAAACAGTCACGTGCGTTGCATATGGGGTGGTTTTTGTTTTTTCTTTAAGTTAGAGGGACCATTCGTCTAGAGTGGGAATATTTGTATCAATTAGTCAAGGTTTATACCTGATTTGAAGGGAAACTAAATGTTGGAATTTATAAATAACTGATAAGTCAAAACCACTAATAAAGTTTTATTTCAACTGATAGACACTTCTTCAAAGACTGCTGATCTCAACTACTGATGCTGAGAAGAACTGATATTCAAACAACTGAAGGCACAACAACTAAAGAACTAAAGAACTTAAGATCACGAAGAAAATAGAAGAACAACTGATGACCTGTATCAGTTGTTCACATAAGTATATCAGTAGTTAGTTTATTTTCAGTTGTTATGTATTTTATTCTCAGTTTCTAGTATAGTATGTCATCAATAGTTAGCGGTTAAGATTGTTGAATGTCACTTTCATGATGTTACATCATGGGTGACGTGCAACACCTTATAAATAGAGGTTGCTCGTGTGTAAGCAACCACTGATGAAAAAGATATTTTTGAGAGATCATCAACTGAGAGGGAGTGATTGTAATCAGATTCAAAGCATTCAATTCTAATTGAAATCATCTTCATAAACTTTGATTGTTCTTCATTATTTCATTATGAATTAGTTTAGTTCAATCGTTTAGATAAATTCTGATCCTAACACTAAAGTTGAGGGACTAAGTGTGTCAACTGTAAAATGCTCCTCTAGTTGACCTCTATCTCTTTTCCTTGACCGTGTTTAAGATTCGTAACCACCTGCCTGAATCCGGCAGTTCTCGCCGGAGCACACCAAATCCGGTAAGAAAGCCCCTCAAACTCGAAACCGAAACTGGTTGCACGACTCTTGGGATCTATTTCACTTGAAACAACCTTCAATTTGGGGTTTTAACACACCATTAACTCGAAGGGGACCCTAGCCGGAATCGTTTCCGTCACCGGAATCGCACCCATAACCCTAGCCATCGCTAGGGTGAGGGTCATTTTAGCTCACCACGTCGCCTTCTCTCGTCGTGAGAATCTCCAAACCAGATCCATCGGAGCCCCGGTCGAAGCTTTACCGGAGTAGGTCTCCCTGCTCTGCTCTCTGCTCGATAAAATGATTGAAGAAATCACCCCGATTGGACCCGTACTCGGCATCAACAACACCTGCACCAGATCTCGAAGCTATAAAAACAAACATTCGGTAGGGTTCTCAACCATCCTTTCTCTCTCTAATTGTCATTCTCTCTCTCTACAAATGTGTGTATGTGATATTTTGCAGGTGAAACGACCTAGAAACTGAAAGTGGAGGTGGGTTTATAGCTGAAAAAGACAATGGGAGGGGAGGATAAGTGCAAAGGATCCTAAAACGCATAATGGGTTTTGGCCGGATTTTATTGAATTTAGCCGAAAGTTGTCATCGGCGATAGGGAAGGAATCGGAAATACTTGTTTGTGGCAGAGGGGGTTGGTTGACCGGACTATTTGCAGCTTTGGCCCCTCTAAGTTTTGCTTATTGAAAATTTTACATGAATGGTCCCTCTAACTTAAAAAAACACAAAAACCACCCCATGTGCAACGCACGTGACTGTTTTAATAGAAAAAGTTAACGAACGTTAGCATAAAGGACGAAACGGGTAATTTATCAAAACATAAAGGACGATTCTCGTCAATTTTGAAAATAAAGGACATGTACTGAAAAATAGAGCAAACATAAAGGACGATTTGTTTAATTTACTTTAATTAAATAGATAATAACAGATTTAAATGATTTTGAATTTTAAATATAAGAAAATAAAAAATTATTAAAAATTCTAAAAATTATGGGTTGTCATGTGACAATTTGGAATCATTTGAGAGTTGGATAAGCTAAACTAGCTTAAAACCCGTGATTTATTATATTTTTTTTGTAAATTTAAATAATTAACTTTATTTAATTATTTATAAATCTTTTAATTAGTTTTTTTTTTTTAAATAATGAATATGTAAACATAGTTTAAATAAATAATCTAATTGTTTATAATACTTATGTTCTTATTTGTAAAATTCAGAATTTGACTTTTATAAGATGTAGTTCAGGAAATGACATATTTTATAACTTTTAAAAAACCTACTTTATATAAATGAAATATTAAAAAAAAAAATTGCTGCTTCTTTTCAAGAAAACCGTGAATATTAAATTAGAATTATAAGGAAAAAAAAGATTTTCCGAATCTAAGATGAATTTTAAATAAGTAAATTATAAAAGAAAATATATTTAAAAATTACAAGAACCGTCCAAGGGGAGGGGTAACATGTCTCAAACTAGGGACCTCCCAGTGAACAGGCCGTGACCCAACCACTCGGCTTGTCGGGGGGTGCTTTGATTATGTTCAGTTTTAGTTGTGTATAATGTCACACCCTAACCGATGGCGGAATCATCAGGGCATGATATGATTGTTCATCACTCGTGCCACTAGTATTACATAATTAACATACAAGTTTACTTGATTAAACAAAACATAATATTTACATTAAACAATCAGAGGTTCAGCATTGGTTTAGTAAAGGTCAACAAAACAAATACAATAAGTTCCATTTCAATTATCTAGGTCCATGCATTCCTAGATGATAACAACTTGACTTCTTAACATGCCACATGTAAAATAGTATTTCTCAACTAAAAAGGTAGTTGGTGAGCATTTTATAAATAGAATATTGTAAAAACACAATGATCCATTTGTGCAAACAAATTTAAATCCACAAGTGAGTAAGAATGCAAGACCATTTTGTTCAATGGTTTAATATGCTATGAGCTAACTAATCATTTAACCAAAGGATTAACCTATGTGGCACTATCACTATTTTCAACGAACGACGGTTAACCCGGCAAAGAAATTAGTTCATTTCTCTAGTGATAGCAACCTGAATATATAAGTATATTTTACATCCAAGTAATGTAATAATTGGCATCCATGGCAAGTAATAATATCAACAAGTGTCAAATACATTCAAGTAAAGCACTAACATTATCATATGTAAGTTGAGTATCAGTATGCAAAACAGCTGATATATGACATGTGTAAAAGCCCGAAAACAAAATATGCGGGAGTAAATGGTGAGAAATACTCATTTGATGTGCTAATGTCCAATAGAGAATAATAATACAAAATGAGGGAATAAACCGAGGTCACATAGTTAACCTAGAATTTGAATATGAGTATAATATGTGTTTGTATAATGTTACTAATTATTTAATAGTGTTTAGTTATTAAATAATTATTAAATACTTATTAAATATTATTTATAAATTAAATAATATATATATTTTTATAAGTATTATATATGAATAATTAAGGAAGAATTGCTATTGTTGATTTTGTGTGTGTATATATATATATATATATATATACATATATGTCTTTATAAGTTTTAAATAACTTATAAGTTAAATAATTATTTCAAATTAAGTATAGCAATAAAATAAAAACAGAATATATAAATGATATATAAATTTCCAGAAATGGATATTATTATTCTAGATTTTATATAATTTTATGTATAAACTTATATGATTTTCATTTAACTATTTATTGTATTTAAATAGTCAAATACTTATAAATAAATTATATTTGTAACAGAATTAAGGAATTTAAATCTCATAAACAAAATAAATATTTCTAGAATTTGTACAACATGTATTTAATATTTTAAGTAATTGTTTTATAAAATAGAAAACTATTTTATAAAACATTAATGTGCAAAATTATAAAATAAATCAAGAATATATTTTTATCAGATAGAAAACTAAATTATAAGAATTTTAATATAAAATGGGTAATATTTGAATAAATAATGAATAAGTTATGAATATTTTGAGTTTAATAACAAAAATGAAATAAAAATAAAGAACAAAAAAAAAAGATCTCAAAATACCGGCCAAAAAACAGGGGACGTGGGGGACTCAAACCCGGGTCTCTATTGTTTCCGAGTGAGAGCTCAACCACTAGGGCTGAGTGGTTGTCTTCGAAAGGAACAAGTCTTAAATTGATTTAACTTGGGTTACTGATTGAACCAATATTTGAATGAAGAACACCGAATGAACTTGGTGTTAAATTAATCAATCTTTAAGCTATTCTCCCTGATAATTTTGAGGCTTAGTTCTCAATGATTGAGAAGAACTAGTAGACAGGATTACCTTGAATTGATGTTTGATGAAGGTTCAGATCTGGTTTGATGTTCAGTCGGAACATAAATGAAGATTTTTGAGTTCGGTTCGTTGTTTGCTGCTGTTGGTGCTCGAGATAGTTTGCAAAAGCACCAGAGGTTGTTTAAGAGGGTTTTTTTAGGGCGAGAGAAGAACTACTCTAACTCCCATCACGTACTCTAATAACTACCAATGAGAGGATGTCACCTATCAAGTACCTTAACTCCTCTCAAACTAAAATAGTTGATGGCGGCACGGCACTACCCTAACACCCTAACTCATTTTTATTTTTTGAATTTTCATTTTTAAATTTAAATTTAAAAACTAAAACGTTTTATTAAAAACTAAAACATTAAAATTAAAAGGCAAATTGGATTTAAATAATCCCACATTTTTTATATTGGTCAATAATAATCCTACCTAAATTTATCACTGTTAGTGGTCCTACCTTTTACTTTTTATTTGAATAATGGTCCCCTCGTTAAAAAGCTTAACGGTGTTAGATCCTTGCTTACATGTCTGTCTACATGGCCAATGATGTGTATTCATTTATGATGACCATCTTAAAAGACTGTTGACCCTATTTAAACTCATTTCAACACCCCAAATTCACCCGGAATGCTGAAAGTGATAAATTCAAACAAAAAATAAAAGGTGGGATCGCTGACAGTGATAAATTCAGGTGAGATTATAATTGGCCAATACACAAAAGGTGGGATTATTTAAATCCAATTTTCCAAATTAAAACTAAATATTACATTAAAAAAAGCATAAAAAATTACATCAAATTAAATAAAAAGAAAATAAAAAAGATACATTAGTTTGAAATCGTCATCACAATTCTCCACACACAGATAAGGGTAAACTTATGACCCTCCTCCTTTGTATCACGATTTCGCCTTCTCTAAAATGTCATTGTTGCTCTCGGGTTGAGGGTTAGAGTTGATTTCTTTGTAAAACCTTCTAAACTTTCCACTTTTAAATATCATATCAGCCCACTTACGAGCTAGTTGTTGGATTGTACGTTGTCTCATATCAGCACCCGATACACGTCACCAATCCGCTGCCAAGTTTCATTAAAGTTCGAAGGTTTATCATCACCCGACTACACGATATTAAAATCCTGAGCTAACATTTCATCCTCCTCGTCATTCCATGCAGGAGGGAGAATGACTGGTAAATAATTTGCTTACATTGGAAAACGTTTGGAGATAAAGGAGAGTGTATTTTTGTGATTGGGTTTATTAGAGATGATAAAGTTGTGAGAAATGAGATATAATAAATAGATAAAGTTGTGTAAGATTTTTGGGGAAAAGAAGTTTTTTTTTAATTTTATATAGCCGTTCAACGACTATATTTTGTGATGTTAGACTTTGCCGATTCGCTGATATACACCCGAACTCACTACCCGATCAGGGTACCCACAGTGACGGCGGTGGTGTACCCAATCGGGTTCACCCTACCCGAATTGGGTACCCTAATGCATACCATTCACCCTTATACCCGTTAAATGTCTGATTCGTGCAATTGTTCGTATGGGTTACCGAGTTTCAATTTAATTGATTGAATTCGATGGTTAGGTTGTAAAATCAAGCGAATTAAAGGTGGTTGCAGTCTCGAAACATCTTGGGGGAGTAATACACGTGAGAAACAGGATTCAAGGGTAGTTAATGCTTGGTTAAATGACCGGGTTTTGGCATCGGGTGAGGCGGATGGATCCGTGGATCCCTTATGTGTTGTAAAACACATTAGATTTCTCGTCGTAAATAGACTCTTTTGTATAGTTATTTATATAGTTTTGTATAGTTTTAGGTTCTTATCATCCATATACTTAAAATCTTCGTATTTCTCATGTGTTCGGATTAAACACGATATTTTGGAGCTTAAACGCACAAGGAACGAGCACCCAAGGAGAAACGAGACGAAAGAACGGAATAAAAGTGAAAAACTTGGAAATCCAGCCGACCGCGGTACGCGCGCAAGGAGACCAGTTCCCGCGCGATACGCCCTGCCCTAGAAAGCTCCCACGGACCACCCCGACTATTTTGTCTAAGGTGGTACGCGCAAAACCACATACTGTTTGATCGAATGAAACCCTAGACGAAATCTTATAAATTGAAGTCGATACCAACTGTTTGGAAAATTGGTCGATTTTGGATGCTTTAGCTGCTGGAACAATCAAGTTGGAAGCTTGGAAGCATTAGGATAGCTAATTCGGTTTGTTTAAGTGTTTGACTTTAATTTATAATCACTGACTTAGCTATTTTGTTCATCTCTTCTGTACAAACGATTATGTCTACTTGAATATATGATATTGTTAATTGTTTGCATGATAATGATTGGCTAAATTCGTTGTAGTTTCCTAGGTATCGCATGATTGCATGTTTTGATTGTGTTTAACATTGATTTGGACTATGATTCTCTAAAATTGGTTAGTAACAGTTAATACACAGCTAATAGTTGATCACATAGCCGTAATAGGTGATAGTAATTGGTACCAAATTCATCCATAGGCTTATTTGTCTTAATTAGGTTGATTGGAAGTCTAATTGTCTGATTTATATTGTCTTTGCAACTTTGAGACCGAGAGGGTATGAGTTTAGATTGTCTAGCTGTTAGTTTGGGTTAATTGGATAGACCGAGAGGATAACTTAGTTAATTTGACTAATTTGTTAGCATTTGAATGGGTGACTAGGTTATTAGTTGTGATTTTGATATGCAGTTTGGACTGAGAGGGAAACCAAGTGTTAGGATTCGCGTTACAGGTTAGGTTAGGCCGAGAGAAAACCTTTACCATGATTTAGGATGCTTAATAGTTGTTTGATAGATGTCTTAAGTTGTGTGTTGTAGACCGAGAGGATAACTTCACCAATTTTGCCTTACATCATTAATTAACTAATTAATAGAAACCAAATCCCAATTGATGAGTCCATTGACATGTTAAATGCTGGATAACTACATGATTGTAGCCTATGTGACTACCTTTTATTTGATTGATTGACATTTGATAGTTAATTGTTTGTTTGACTCCTTGTTGACTTTTCTGTTGACTGCTTTTGACCATAGAAACTAATTAGGGTGCATGATCCTTTCTAGATCTTGAGTTCACCTTGGTTCTGTCCGTGAATCCTTGGATCGATACTCGGTCTTACCAATCACACTCTAATCCTACCTGTTCACTGCCGTTTGTGTGTTTTGTTGATCGTTTTATTATAAATATTATTACTTGTTAGATTATACCAATGATCACACACATCAATACCCGATAGATCCGAGTTACGCCCAGAAATGAAAACCTTGTGGGATTTTGGCAAGAATGGCCCCTGTGGTTTTGAAAGTATTGAATTGACCACCGAGAAAGATTTAAACATTTTTCGGAGGTTTTGTTTTTCATACTTTGGCCACATGAACTTTTAAACCTTTCTTTATTTTATAAAATCTTTATTTTTATTAATTGTTTTATAACTTTTATTTATAAATGTTATTTCTTTTATAAATATTTAAATTACGAATATTGTTTTAATATTTTTTAATTTATTTTGTAATTTATTAGATTTATTTAGGTATTAATATGTATATATGTGATATGTAAATTATAATGGTTTATATTTTTGTATATATTTATATGTATACGTGGGTACGTGTACACAACTAAGACATAAATCTTTCATTTTATAGGATTTGTATTAATCAATAAAATCTAATTAAAAATTTATTTAATTATATATATAGATCAAGGATTAATACAAAATAAATGTTCATATACTTTTATCATAGAGAGTTTGTAAAATCTAAACTTTTATATAAATTAAAAGTTAAATAAACTCATTTATCAAGTTTGTGCCTAACAACCACAAGTTTTAAACATGTTGACTGGTCAACGCCCACATAGGCGACCCACTAACCGTGAACATCATCTCCTTCGCCCAACTTGACCCGTTTTCTCCCTATTCGGGTCCCAGACATTAAAGCACTCCCACGGTCTCAAAACTAGAACCCACACTCGCTTTCGAGTCACGATTTCAATGCTATAATCAACTGTAACTTTTATTCCATTAATCATGCTTTATTGTCCAAAATTAATTCAAACATGAAACTTATCCCATGATTGAAACTCGTTCATTAACTCATCTACGCGCATAAAACCAACACCATTCGACTGGGTTTTAATTTTTTCACACAAAGACATCAAAATATATCACTTTGGTCGCGGTTTGCTTTGTTTTGGAACCCCGAACGGAGCTAAGGTCGGAAATCCTACCAGAGATGCGCATAGATGCACCATTCAACTTGTTTTCCATTCAGATTAAAATCCTCATGTTGATTTCGTATCTTCATTTTACGATTTGTTGATTCAGAACGAATTAGATAACTTAATTTAAAACTGAATCCCTTTCAAGGATCCCACTCCGCCTGGGTGGTTAAAGACTGGCTCGGCGTGTGAGAGATCGCAGGCTCGAGCCTGGACAGCCCTTGTACCGCGACTTTTTGGACATATTTTCTCCTTCTTGTTATTCTTATATATAATCTCATTTAAATCATAACTTTTTCATCTTAAACCCGATTTCTATAAAACTTATATCAAAATTCATGATTTCTAAAACTGGATTTTATAAATATATGAAACTCAAATTTTGGATAATTTTATAAAAAAAAAAGTTATATTTGATTTAATAATTAAATAAAATACGATAATAATACAAATCGGGTAAGTATGTTATTTTAGAAGCATTAACTTATATAATATAACATATTATTAACTAATATTTTATAGATCATGTTATACGAATAATATTTGTTATTTAAATCACACACTTAAAAACTTACGAAATACATTTGATAAATGTGAACTTTAACATATCATTTTGTTAAACTAAATAAAACTACTCTAGATTATAGCTATCACTGATTTAACAGTACTTGGTAGGTTTATAAAAGATATATATATTATATCGAATCATGGAGTTATTTAAATCATTAAGTTTTAGAATTATTAAGTCATATCTTACGCGTATGCATATTTTAGGTTGATTTGCGATATTGGATCTTTACAACTAAACGACTTGTGATTATTGGATTGCTTTGCAAACATTGAGTTTTTCTATTCCCAGTTTACTATTTTGTTTTTGTGCTGTTACACATGTTTTTACTCACAAATCATCGATTCAAGTTATTCAATTATCAAATGTGATTTCTACATGTTTATTGAATTATGTGCTATACTATGTGCTTGAACGTTTATGTGTATTGCTTGCTTATTTGACCATACTTGCTCATGCATCCATTAAACTTATGGAAGTGTTTATTTTTTCTTAGTTTGATGAAGTCTATATGAGAGTGTATTATCTCTCATCAAGTTTTCTTCCGTTAAATGAAAGAGATTTAACAATCTCTAGTAGTTTCATTATAACTTTTAATCACAATGTTATCACTATTCTTTTAAACATTGAATCGCATGTTTTTCATTTTAATTTATATATATATAATGTGAAAAAGTCACCAACTATTCATTTAGTTGATCAAATTCTTATTTTACATGTGTAACAGGTTAAAGATTCAAGTTGTTTGACAATCTAGGAAGCTTGGACCTACATTAATTAATTAGAACTTATTATGGTTTGTTGCATGAATTTCCTTTTAAACAATATATTTGCTTTGTTATTTAATTCAATGAAATAAACAATTTTGCATGTTAATATTATTGTAGCACTTAGTGCCACGTGTGATGAACAATCAAGTTACACCGGTGTTTCCGCCACCTGTTGGGGTGTGTCAGTTGTCTGTGGAGCATAAAAACTACACAGTTAAGCGTACTCAGGTGGGAGTAGTACCAGGATGGGTGACACCCTGGGAAGTCTCCACTTGGGCAACCATAAACAAATCTGCGAGTCCTAGACGGCTATTTATCATGGGAAAGCGGACAATATCGGTGATTACGAGGGGTCAGGGTGTCACATACATGATTATTGGTTTTGTTTTATTGTCTCATACGCGTTTATGAGGTGTGTTATAATCAAAATCAGTTGTCCAATTCAATATATGAGTTGTATACACAAGTATTTTCAAGTTAATTTGGTAGGTTTGAGGAGGTTCATGATTTTCCAGTGAGTAGTCCAACGAAGTGGCCGAATACTATGGAGCTAGTCGTTGACAACAAATGACGGGGAGAGAGGAACCAATTTCTCTTTCGTAATTTTGTTTTCAGTCTCTGCAGTAACGCCTTGGTGTCATTTCTAAACCAAGTAGCTTCTTAAATGAATATTAAGTTTATTCTTTTGTCAATATTAGACCCTATTGTTTATACCAAGTAGCTTTTGTCAATATTAGTCCATATTATTCTTTTGTCAATATTAGTCCCAATTGTCTTAACCTTTTTAAATCTTCTGATTATGTGTTTATAACTTTCTCACATAAACTTTTATAATATGTTTTATTAATTTTTTTTATTATACACTTCGTAAATTATATAACTTAGAACAAAGTTTACTAACTAGTCTAGTTTATTTCTAGTACATAAGTTCATGTATATAGTTTGATACATAAAATGATGAAATATTAAACAATAGGGACTAATATTGACAAAAGTATAAACTTAACATCTGGTTCGAACATGAGGGGGAGGGGGTTTACGGAATCCATCTGGTTCTCATCTATCTGGGAGGTACGGTCTCACAGAGGTCGAGGAATCGACCTTGGCTACATCGCTTGACTACCGGCAGCTAGCACGCGGGATCCTCTGCTATTAAAAAAAAAGTTCATGTATATAGTTAGTTAGTTGGTTAGTTATATATATATGCGTTTAAAAGTTATACCATCACTATGACTTTTAACAATTTACTAGTTTTTAATTTAACTAGCTTACAAACCTGTGTATCACACGAGATTACATAATCAACACTATAAAATTTTAAAATTTAACAAAAATTGTTAAGACTTAAAACTGTTAAAGGTGGATTGAAACTGTTAATCATTGCAAATCTCAGGGATGAAAAGTGAATTTACTCTCTTAAAAATATAAGATAAATACTTAATTATGAAATAACAAATTCATTTGATTTTAAAATACAAATATATTTTAGAAATTAAGTTAGAATAAAAAATATATAAAATTCAAAAATTGTGGTGTTGCCATATGACATTATTTGGAATCAAGTCTTAACTTTTTTGTCCTTTTACCACTACCGAAAAACTATTAAAATTTGAAAACATTATGAACGAAAACTGTTAAAACCTGAAACATTAGGGACAAAAAATTTTAAGACTTAAAACGTTATGGACAAAAATTGTCAAAACTTGAAATATTATGTTATGTTAAAGAGGGACTTAAACTGTCAAACATTGCAAACCTTAAGGATGAAAAGTGTAATTTACTCTTTTAAATATATAAATAATAACATGCTTAATTGATTTTGAAATTTAAATCTATCTTAAAATTTAAGATAAAATAAAAATACATAATAATATAAATAATCGTGGTGTTGACATGTGTCATTATTGTTACTCATTTATTAAAGATATATATACGTTTACTTATATTTTTATTTGACAAATGTCTTCAAACCACATGGACGAATTTGACAGTTTACTCTAGGGATAACTTTGTATAAAATGAAGCCAACATTTGGTATTGTTTAAGTTAGATCAATTTTTCTCAATTATCTTAATTTATCTTAAAAAGGAGTTCTAGTCCCAAAAATTTAATTTATTACAACATAACATTACAATGTCATTTGAAACCTTTTTGGTTTTTTTAAAAATTTAGTTGAATTAATGTTAAATATGTGAAATAAAAAAATACATTAAAAATTAATGGGCATATGTGCTTATTTTTTTTAAATAATAAAAATAAGTAAAAAACTATAATTATTTTTAAAAATAAAAATATATTAATTATATTCTTAAATAAATGATATACTTATAACCCAGCCTCTGCGAAAATTGACACCCCTAGTAATTATCCCCTAGTAATTACTAAAGAAATAAAACAATACTTACAAATTGGTATATTTAAAAATGACATAGTTAGTGTTACTGTAAGGCAAGTGAATCATTAAAATGACCATATGCTTATTTTCTTTCTAATTACTAGTAAATTATGAAAATTAGTTATTTTCTTTCTAATTGTCTAATACGAGATTATTTCTTATTATGTAAATTAGTTATTTTAGAAAATTATCTATAGGAAAAGACGAAGCGATTCGTACTTATATTTAACCAATATTTAACGGAAATCTTAAGTATAATATTTTGGATAGAGTAAATTGTTGTTTATGTCCTTGTGAGTGGTTTTTTTAATTTTAATAATATAATATTTTGGATAGAGTAAATTGTCGTTTGCGTCCCTGTTGGTGGGTTTGTTATTTTAATTCTTGAACGTGAGAGTATCATCATCCAAATCAAGAACCCAAATGCATCCCAATGTCGCTTGCGACAGAACTCAAACACCTTTCCTGCATTTGCCAATTCTCACACTTCCCAACTCCCGACGGCCACCACCACCGTCAACCACCGCCCCAACAAGACGTAAACTCCCTTCTAAAAGAGAACCCAATTCAAGTTCTCTCTGATTTATGGGTCTGAACCTTCTCAAACCACAAACAGTCCCACTTTTCCAACCTCACCGGTTTCATATCCAAGCTCGATTTATGAGTCTTGGCCTACCAACGCACATGCGATCACTTCACCGGTTCATACCCAGCTCGACGCCGGTCCAGACCCACGTCCTCAACGACCTCCTCTCGCTGCGAAACGCTGGTTCGATCAAAGATCTAGGGTTCATATAGGAACCCAGATCTGGTTTGAAAAACGTGATGGTGGGGTCAACACAAATGATTTTGGGTGGTGGTTGAAACAAGATACATCGATAAAACAATCGATGTATACGACGACAATATGGGGCACGACGACGAAGGGTAGGGGTGAGCACGGTTCGGTTATTACCTAAAACTGTAACCGTAACCGAAATATTCGGTTATTATCTTTTAATAACCGTTCGGTTTCGGTTTTCGGTTATATTATCGGTTTCGGTTCGATTTTCGGTTATTTTCGGTTTTTTATATATTATTTTATTTTTTGTTTTTTTAAGTAACAAAACGTAAAAAATGCAAACACCTATACTATTATTAGATAATTAATGAAGTGATTTATGAGACGATATAAATCAATAGTGGCGAAACATATTTCACATTTGTAAATTAAACCGTTTTCAACAATTTAACACACTTAATGATAAAAGTTGATGTATGAATTTACTAGTATAATTACAAAACATATAAGAACTATTTAATCATGATATATAAACTTTAAGAGTTTAGTCTATTCAATAAGTACTATTAAGCAAATTAAAATACTAATATATATACATAAACGCATATTAAATTTATATAAACACTAGTATATTTATAAAAAAATTATAAAAACTAGGTGATTCGTTTCGATTATTTTTGTTTTTTAAAAAGGAATAACCGTAACCGAATCAATCGAATGTTTCGGTTTCGGTTCGGTTTTCTTTCGGTTTTTTGTTCGGTTCGGTTATTTCGATTAATTCGGTTCCGGTTCGGTTAATTCGGTTTTTTATCACCCCTAATAGATTTTGTATACTCAATAAAAGTGATAAAAGAAATTCATGGGAATAGTTTAGCACATGCTTTTTTAACTTGATATGATATTATTATATTCACACCTTAATATCAAATCATCAATTCAAAGTAATTTCTTTTTATTTATAAAATTGAATCATTCTGTAAATGTAAACTGATGTTAAAATTGTCATATTATAAATTGTATTAGTAAACAGACAATAATAATATAGATGAGTATATTTGATGTTAATTTTATTAACCAACTATAGTATTACTTTAGTGATATAAAATCATCAATTCTTTCATATATCCCAAAATGAATAAAATTTGCAAATAATCAATTTATAAAATCAAAATGAAACAAATTGTTAGTAGTTACCTAACTTGTAATTCATTACTAAAAGACTTTGAGATGAATTCCATTCAAATTACATGTTTTTTTGGATTTTACATGTTTTAATTATACTTATTCTTTTAGGGTGCAGGATCAAATAAGAAGGATTCTTATTGTACAAAGAGTAGGAATTATTTTAATATTATTATAACCGACTCAAACAAACTCCGATTGAACTCATTTCAGCGGCGTTAGAACCGTCTCTTCGAACCCTTTCATGCTAAGAGATGAAAGCAAAGCCATTAGAAAGAGCTCAATCGAGCTACGTTTGATATCCTTTCTGCATCATCTTACTATAAGACACCTTTTTATCATAACCTCACACGCTCTTTATAACATCTAAATTAGTTTTATTACATAAATGAATTTTTGGCTTTCTTTTACATTTAACTTTTGGGAATTTGCGTCGAAACTCTTTCGTATGGCTATTATGGGTGATTTAAAAAATATGCTATCATTTTCAGTCATTTTGACATCACCTTCATTCCTAATAAAGATAACAATGTTTGTTACAGTGGGAGAGACTAGTCACACATGGTTAATGGGCCGTGTCAGTTGGATCGGGCCCATATCAAAACCTGTGCTTTACGACAAACAACGGGCCCCTGGTGATTTTAGCGTGATTGAAGTACTAGTCAATTAGTCATGATATTAATATGACTTCTTAGAGTAGAGCGAGTCGTCCCAGTATTCCCTACTTTTCCCCGCTCCCACATCAGCGTCACATCAGCTTTCCCACTTTTCTCCATTTCAGTGGCAACTGTCCCACTTTTCCCCACTTTCCCCTTTCCCCTCTTTTTTTTCCTCTCTTCTTCCGGCCCCGAATGGTGAATTCTCCCCGTTTTTCACCACCCCGAAAGTGGGGGGTGGTGTTCCCACTTTCCCCCGAATGCGACCTATGCTTCCCGAAACCACTCCTAGTGCTCTTAGTCCTTATAAATAGAGCTGATTCAAAACATTAAACAAATAATAATAGGCCTCGTGTTTTGCATCTATCACTCGCTTCCCCATTTCTTAACTTTAACTACCCCCACACACCACCTGCACCTTCATTTCCTCATTTGCTAGATTTTGATTTCAATGGCGGTTGAAGCTACACAGATCACTCTCTTCTCTAACGTAGACACGTACGTTTTGAACTTTCGATTGTGTATTGTCACGGAAGCATGTATTGTTTTAAGTTTTGATTCGTTTTACTGTACTAATATGTTAATGAAAATTTTGTGATTACGCAGCGGAATGATTTCTTTAGGCGATGCAAGTAGATTTGAAGATCGTCTTCAAACTGCATACGGAAATCGGATGGAAAATATTTTTCATGGTTCCGGAATGATGAATATGCTGTCGGCGACTGATTTCATGGCGGAAAGCGGACTTACCTCTAGCGTTCCGATATCCAGGAAACGGTCACGTGATTCGGCATCGTTCAAGTTTCGCGCGTTCGAGTTTCTCACAGAAGATGTTGAATCGCAGATCTATCAACAACAGTTAGAGATCGATCGATTCATTGGTCGTCACGTAAGAAACTGAAACATTCATATATTTCATTTCATGATTCGCAAGCATACAGCAGATTATTGAACTTGTTATGAATTACAGACTGAAAAGGTGAAAACAGAGATCGAAGAGATCCGGAAGCGAAACTCGAGGAGACTAGCAACAGCATATGAAAGAATAATGAACATATTGAAAACGAAAGAAGAACAGCTCCTGAAAATTGGCCAGATGAACAGATTGCTAGAACAAAAAGTGAAATCGATCAGCGTAGAGAATCAGATATGGCGAGAATCAGCTCAATCAAACCAAGCTACAGCTAACGCATTACGAAACAATCTCCATCAGGTGCTATCAGAGATTCGACTACAGCAACAACACCGCCTCTATTTCGCCGGCGACAATGATGCTCAATCACACTGTGGAAGCAATTCCGATGAAGATCACCGTCAGGAAAATGCCGGCGGTAGGTACGGCGGATTGAACCGGCAATGCCGGAATTGTGGGAAGGATGAATCATCCGTGTTGTTGCTTCCTTGCAGGCATCTCTGTGTGTGTAGCATGTGTGATTCTTCCGTCATGATTTGCCCCGTCTGCAAGTCTACGAAGTTTGCCGGTGTTCATGTTAACATGAGTTAATTTTGACAGATCATTAATCACTTTTACATAGGGAAATGTAATTAAATCGTTTTTTAATCATCTGATAAAAGAGGAATATGTTTATTTCTTGTTCAGTTAAATCCCAAAAGGGTAGTTCTCGACTTTTTATGAAGAGAGCGTACTTTGTGGCATCATTTCGTATCTCGCACGAAGCCGGTCAATCTTTTTAATGACTCTACGCGAAAAAGATATGGAACAGAAAACATGTTAATCTAATTGGGGTCCATTAAATTATTGGAAAATTTCCAAATTATTCATTTAACAAAAGTTTTGACACAAGTTCATCTAACTTTTTTCATTCCCATCCTAGTCATATATTGGTATTTTTGTAGTCAGACGTCTATGCATGTACAGATGTCGAGGCCTATACCAAAATGATCAAGGTTGGAAAGAAAAAAAGTTGATGTTACCACCAATACCCTCGTCTCCCATGTCACCACCTTTATTGGCAATACAATACAATTGTTGTAACGAACAAAACCATTGTCGTTAATGTCACAACTAGTGTCGTAGTGGTTGTTGTTACTGCCACAACTATCAATATAGTGAATTCTTATGAAACTTCATCCATCCATGATTCAACTTCGATGTGGAATTGAATTTCTTAATGTGATTGAACATCGATTAAAGTATTTCAATTCTTTATTGTCTGTCAATAAAAGAAATACCTTGGTAAAAAATCTTTATACAACTGTAGATTAATCAATCGTGTCAGTATTTCATGAGACATGATCACGATCTTCCCTAGACACTATAATAATAAACTTTTCTATAGTTTATTTGAAGGAATTCTATTAGTTTAACCATGAGAAAAAAGAATCTTACACGCAAGTATCATAAAAGAAACAAATTTATGTAAATTTAATGAAATGGGTGAGCAATGATTATCTAGTCTCGTCAGGAGATGTGCTCATGAAAAATACTAGAGGTTGTCTTTCAATTAATTAAATAAATGAGTAGTGTCTTTCATATTAGTTGGGACTGATAGCCGTTAAAATAAGTTTGGACTCCTAATTTTAACTTTAACCCAATTTCAAGAACGAGTGTTCAAGCCTAAATGCACCCTATCCGAGTATTCAACTCTAGTGTTTTTTTCAAAAGTTGTATTCCATTAACACAAAACATCATACAAGGCTGAAAGCAAGGCTCTCTGAGCCAAACAAAAAAGGACAATAACCCAGAACAAGATCCATCAACAAAATTAAAACGCCACTAGTTCTCCCGATTTAAGGATTTTTTTAACTTTGATCGACTGTTGATCCTGAGAAACCCCGATTTAATCTCGTTGATGATAAGAGGACCGACTAGTTGTTGTCCTTAAAACACCTACTTGTTTCTTGTTTTTCAAATAGCCCAACAAACAATAAGAACCACTAATTGAACCCCTTTTCTTTTGGCTATCTCTAGTGTGTTTTTTGGTTGATTGTTTTCATTTTTCAATATTACAACAAAAATCACGTTGAGCAGTATTAGATTTCTTTCTCTCACTCTCTTTTTTTATACTCTCTAGGTTTGAACTTTTTCTTATTTGCATTATGATTTATGTTTCAAAATATTGCCACTTCCTTAGCATGAGGCAGTGACCCAACTAGTTCATATATATAATAATAAAAATTAATATTTTTATGTTTGTGTATCTTTTCTTATTATACCAATTATATGAAATAATATAGTAGGTGAATTTTGTAGTTTTTTATATATATTTTTTAATTTTCATTAGAACATACGAAAATGACTATAGGTTCAATTCATATCTTTGTTTATTAGTGAGATTTAAAACTTAGATCGTTGCTATGACCTTTTTTTTCAATATAAATAAACTATAATTTAGGTTATATTTTAGATGAGCCAAACGAGCGAGCCATGAAGCCAACTAACGAACGAGCCACAGGCCAAGTTACCTTAGCGCAGACTAATTGGCTGGTTTACAATTTGCTAGTCGATTTTGAGTCAAGTTTTATTCTTTGAGCTTTTTTGAAGCAAGCTTTAAACGAGTTGCATGCATCGTGAAATTCGTGTCAACGTGCGAATACACTTGTTGTGTTTGGGTTAATTTGTTTGACATAATTTTCAATACATGTTAGTTTTTAGGTTCATGTCAGGATTGACCTGTCAACTTGCAAAAATGACTCGTTTAGAAGACTTAGTATTAGTAATGATTTGGTTTGGATTGATTAATTTGATTACTCAAGGATATAACACCGTAATCAAACCATCAATTCGGTTATCAAGAAAATCATGACTAGTTATTTGTTTTTCATTATGTTCGATTATTTCTATCCGAATTTGTATTTTATTTTTGTAGTTATTTGGTTTTCCTACTAACGGTTGTTGGAACTTAGATCATCTAAAGATTGGTAAATTTCGTGTTCTCTAATGCATGATTGTTAGGTGAAAGGAGACAAGATGCATTCCTAAAATATCCTCAGAAGAACCACCGAATATTTTAACCCCCTCTAAAGACCTAACCATATTGTCTAACTAAATGGATTTACTCATTAGACACGATTTTCAAATTAAATGGAAATAGAATACATACTAAAACTGCTGAAAATTTAGGAATTAAAAATTAGAGCCATTAGACCATGCGTAGTGGGCGTTGGGAGGCGTGCGGTGTTTTGGCGTGGGTTTCTCCACGGGCGTGGAGGGGGAGAGGAAGAAGAAAAGGCAGCGGTGGGAGGGTTTTGTGGGGCCCATTTGACCTATTTACACTCATTTAACTCATTATCTCTCTACCACTCACCACTACACCCATTTTCCATCACCCCTTATCTCTCATGCGTGGCACTGACGCGTCATACTCCACCCCCTCTCAAAGCCCCACCACTACACATAGTCTTAGACGAAAGACTTCGTGCCCGGAGAGTTAGACAAACACTCATCCGTTGTGACATAAACTAATTTTTTAAATGGCTCGTGACTTATAGCTCATTTAAACTCACCAATTTGAACAAATTTTGCTACCAAAGTACATGATAAATTTGTTAAAGAGAAAAACATACTCAGTTGATTTCTACTCGTAAATCTACACTACACCCGCTTCTATCAGGATTTCAATCTTCTATTTTTAGGATAGAGGAGAGACACCTTAAACACCAATATATCTTTGGATCACATAACCATTGACTTAAGAGAACCAAGAAATCATATCCAATGTGGTGAAAGTTTTGCACTTTTGCCACTTGCTAATTGGTTGATGGTTATCTTCAATATTAGTTACACCTTAAAAGCTAGGTGAATGTAACTTGAAAATTACGAACTATGTGAAATATCTACTGTTATTAGCTGCTTAAAAAGCTGGTAAAAAAAACTCGATTCAAATTCGACTTTAGTTCGGTTTCGAAATAACTTAATTCGGATTGGTAAGTACGATTTATGTCAAACTCACAAATTTAACTAATCGGTAATAACACTTTTTTTCAAAAGTTAAACTTGGACATAACTAAAATCAGTTGTGCATTTACTGCAAAAACTTAAAACCTCAAAATTAAAAAAAAGTGCAATTCAAGTTCTAATAGAAATAATAAAGGTAAACCTACTAAACTAGTCATACTTGCATCAACCTAACGAGTACAAATTAAACTCGTGTTAACTTCATACTCAACTCGTTATTTATAGTTGTAACCGTAAACTCACTCAAAGTTTATCCTCAAACTCAGAAAGCGGTGTCATCTGCTCCTTCAAACCCTTCCTCTTCCGGATCTGAGCCACAAGCGCGCTAGCCTGCGAGCCAGCTTCCAACGGGTCCGATGACATCATGTCCCAATGGTCAAACACAGCTTGAGGAAAAGCTTGACCCGAAGTAGCCGCCCTCAACGCACCCGAAAACCCAAAAGATTCAACCACCGGTAAATACGCCTTGATGTTATACAACGGCGTACCCGACCTCCGCATTTCCTCAAACACGATCCCACGTCTCTGGTTCAACGTGCTGTATATCCCACCGAGAGCTTGTTCTGGAGCCTGGATCTCAACCAGGTAAACTGGCTCGAGTAAGCGCGGTTTAGCCGTGAGCTGAGACGCGTATATAACGCGTCTCGCTGTTGGGATCACTTGACCCCCACCGCGATGGATCGCGTCAGCATGGAGGACAACGTCACATACTTCAAAACAAATACCCCTCATGTTCTCTTCCGCTAATGCACCTTCTTTTGAAGCCCATTGAAAACCCGCAACAACTGAATCTTTTATTTCGTTTAAGTATTGAACCCCTTTACACATATCAACCACCATGTTCGGACCCGTGGTTTCGGGTCCGAAACACCAGATTTTCTTAGCGAGATCCTTGTCCCATTTGAACTCGTCGGCTAAGATCTTACCACGAACTTTCGGGTCATCTCGTGGACCGATTCGACCGTCGTCTATCTCCTTTGCAAGGTTTTCATCCATCGGGCTAGCTTCCATGTACAAACGGTTGTGTTTGTTCGGTGACTTGCTCATAACGGTTCGACTCGATTTCTCTAAAACCGTCTCAAGAAACGACACAACGGGATCGGAAACAACAATCTCCGCACCGCCCATGAAATCGTCTTGCAAATCCTTTAAACAAATTTCAAGATGAAGCTCACCCGCACCCGCGATAATATGTTCACCAGACTCCTCAATAGTGCAAACGACCATGGGGTCGGATTTAGCTAACCGTTTCAACCCTTCAACAAGCTTTGGAAGATCAGACGCAACCTTACATTGAACCGCAACACGAACCACCGGTGAGACGGAGAATTTCATTGCTCGAATCGGGTGTGCATCGACTTCCTTCTCATTCGTTAACGTTGCGTTTTTCGTGATGAATTGATCCAAACCGACTAACGCAACCGTGTTTCCACATGGAACATCTTCAACTGTTTCTTGTTTCTTTCCCATCCAAATAACTGTCCTTTGAACACTTTTCACATACAAATCTTTCTTCTCACCCGAAACATAATTCGGGCCCATAATCCTAACCTTCAAACCGGTCGAAACCTTACCCGCAAACACGCGACCAAAAGCAAAAAACCGTCCTTTATCAGACGCCGGTATCATCTTCGATACATATAACATAAGCGGACCATCAGGATCACAATTCCTTATAGCATTCGCGTATACATCGTCTAACGGGCCTTCATACAGATTCTCAACGCGGTATTGTTGGGCGGTATGCGGTGAAGGTAGATGAAATATCATCATTTCAAGTAAAGCAGTTGCAGCCGGAAGCCAGTTTTGCATGACCCGTTTCATCAACGGTTTACCCGTTAACTCCTTTTCTTCAGACTTCATGTTGACACCAAGTTTGGTCAACATGGGCAAAAGTTTATCTTTTTGGTCATTCATGCACGTGTTGATAATCATCTTAATCGGTTCATAACAAAACTGAACAAAGCCACGTTGGCATGTAGAAGAACCGGTGTTCTTGTTGGTCCATTTCTTAGTTTTCGGGTCGAAATAATTCTCACCCCATAGCCTTTCCATCATCTTTGACTCGTCAACGCCAAACTTAGAGGCATACATTTTTGCAAAACTGGTCAACGTAAAAGCCCAACCGTGCAAACCAGCTGAAAAAGCAACGGTACCTTTTTCAGGATAAACCATGACGTCACCAAGAAGTGGGTCCTCATAAGTAGCCATTATAACATTAGCATTTTCAATAACTTTTTGAAATGATTGGTAAGCTTCTTCACCATCAACTTGAAGTTCAAGAAAACAACGGTCCATTTTGTTGACGGTCAAAACGGGTCGGATCCTTTCACCAAGAGCCTGTCGAAGAACGGTTTCGGTTTGCACACAGACACCTTCAATACAATCAACAACCACCAATGCACCGTCGGTGATCCGTAAAGCAGCAGTTACTTCAGATGAAAAGTCAACGTGCCCCGGTGAGTCAATGAGATTGATGAGATATTCATTTCCAACACGTTGACCTTTAAAATCTTTAAGAGATTCATCAGACATTTTGTAGTAGAGTGAAATCCCGGTTGATTTGATCGTGATACCGCGTTCTGCTTCGTCAGCACGCGTATCAGTCATCCGTACATCACCTGCAACTTCTTGTGCGATGATACCAGCAGCAGCCACAAGCGAGTCGGTCAAAGTTGATTTCCCTGTTTATTAAGCAAATTTAGGATTTTAATTTAGATTCATGATTGTAAAACAAATGATAAGTATACAAGAACACAAACCGTGATCAACATGAGCAATAACAGACATGTTACGGATTTGAAGCTTTTTGTCCATGATCCTACGAAGCCCCTCGGCTGAAAACTTCACCTGTTGATATGTAAAAAAGATTAAAATACAATTTTGAAATTATAAATTTATAATATATACAAATGATTCATGATATGTGACAAAGCTTTATAATAAATCATGATTACCATTTTGACTAGCTTTGAGAATTAACAGAACAAAGAAAAGTATCAGTCACAGATCCTGCAGACAGAAAAGAAAATTTGCATATTAACAATAGATTAACAACAAAAATAGACAAAACTGAAACATCACTTAAGTCAATTATCAATTTATTATGTATTCTCCTTCTTCCTGACTTGTATATATTGCGAAAACAAGATGAACATCTGCATAAAAATAATTTTGATCATGAAGGTGGCCACCAGATATCTATAAGTTACTGGACAGAACAACGGCAATTAATAACAGATAAATCAAGCAATATAATCACATGCTTCACAATATATCACCAACTAAAATATACAAACTGTAATACAACTGTAATACAGTAACCAAGATCAACATTCCAAGAATGATAATAGGATTAATAGGTAATAAATAGCAGATCGATAGCAGAATATTGTGATCGCATGCTTACCAAAGTATGTTAAAGTAATGAAACAGAGACTTTAATACAACAACGATCGGAATTTTAATCTAACGTTAGTGATCGTAAAAACTCGATTAGAATACAGTTTATGGTACCGATCAAGCACAGATCTATCTCAATGAATTCAAAACAATTAAATCGAATAAAAAAACTCAATATATATGTAATAAAAAACTCGGATATAATTATTGATAACAAATACGAAGAACATACAACGATTACATTTAGAAATGTGAGTTATATCAAACCGGAAATGACACAGATCACAGATAATAAATCAGAATTGAGCGGTTATGAAATATACTCGATAATGCAGAAAGAAAAGTACCGGCGATATCCCAGTAACACTACATTCGTGTCGATTGAGAGACGTCGAGTAGAAAGAGATCGTGGTGAATGCTCTGATGAACCCTAATGATATATATATAGTGATAAATTTTAGTATATTATATTGCAGATATATTTTAACGAGAAGAGAAAAAAGATTAATATTATGATTGACTTTTTGAACTAAAATTTGGATTATATAAGGTTGCCATAGAAAAAACGTTATCAATTACTTTATTATAGTTGCCTCTCTTAGAAAAAAAAAAAACGTCAAAGGTCCAATCCTTCTAAGGTGTTATTTGGTGTAATATAAAAGTAATTAATTTTGTTGTTCAAAAATAAAAATTAGTTTATTATTATTATTATTGGTTTATGGTTACTAGATTTTTGGAATTTTCTTATTTAAGAGCATTCACATCTCATTCTTTAAAAAAATATGTGAGTATAATTTTTATATTTTTTTAGTTGGTTAAGAGTGGTTGTAAGTGAAAAATAGATAGAAAATTTGATAAATTACTAAATATAGAGAAAAATACTTTTCATTTAATTGAATAAGAGAGAAAAAAGTAATGATAAATGTATAAAAATTATTATTTAATTAAATTGGAAAAATAAATTAATGATAAAGGTATAAAAAATATTATTTAATTAAATATGAGAGAGGAAAGGTAGTGATAAAGGTATAAAATTATTATTTAATTGAATAAGAAAGAGAGAAAATAATGATTTTTAATGAATTATAAAGATAACTAATAAGGATAGAGAACGAGATGAATTCTAAGATTGTCTAGGAAACTAATTAAATTTCTTCAATATTTAGAGATTGTCACATTATTTATTTTTTCATATATACTTTGCTTTAGAATTCAATGTTCCCTAAGATAAAAAATCGTTCGTTGAAGATTATACCCCGTTCTTCACCCAAGAATAGTAATCGTCCAAACTCTCCTCTAAATACGTTTGAAGTAGTAACTGAACTTGATATCGTGGATGCAGGGAACCAATATATAGAGTTATAGGTTTTATCAACTCATCAGTTTTGTAGACACATTTTTTCACTTTTCTATGAAACACTTTTTATGCATCCTTAGTTAATTAAAAGTTATAATCAATTGGTGATATAAGACTAATCTTGTAATTTTCTCAAGTTAGAGGGTTATTTAGTAGATTTATATTAATAGTTTTATTAATATATATATAAGCATATAAAGTGAGGAAGTCGGCAGAATCATATCCTTCAATTGAGTTTAGGATATTTATTTAGTTTATTTTATTTAACTTGAAGTCTAAGTTAGGGTTAGTTAATTTTATTTATAAATAGGGGATTATAGAGTCTTTGTAAGTGTTCGGTTTTAATCAATGAAAAGAGTCGATCAAACAGTTATTGATCAATTGTTATTTGATTATTGTTTTTGCTGTTTGTTTATTCTCTGATCTCCAACAATTGGCATCAGAGCGAAGACCGAGACCTGTGAGAAGAACGGTAAAAGTTTCTACAGAGGCGGAAGCTTTGTTAATATTTTGCGGTAGAAACTTTGGAGAGTTAGTTCACGAAAATTAAGAATTTAAGATTGTTTCTTGGTTCTGACGTAAAGGAAGGGTGACGCAAAGGAAGGGGTGAAGTCAACTAATTTAAGAGTTTCTTGGTTCGTAAGTTCTTTTTTTGTGTATTTATTAAGTTGGTTATTTGATCAAAATAGCTTTCGAGGTTAGAAAAGCAGCGGTTTGATCAAATCAAACTTTTAACAAACGCGGTACAAGCGAGCAGTAGGTGACTGAGTATTCGTTTGGCAGAAAATAAAAGAGTGCAAGTATGGTTCAACCGGAAAATCAAACAATTGTTACTGTTAAGGAGAACAACACCTTGTCTCTTCAATGTCCGGTGTTGTCGTCCACAAACTACACGGTATGGGCCATGAGGATGAGGGTTATTTTCAATGTTCATGGGGTGTGGGAGATGATTGAACCAGGAACAAA
>WOUH02015251.1:0-15666 GCA_009936405.2 Stevia rebaudiana
GTGATGGGGTTTTGAGATTGATGGAGAAGATTGAAGGTGGATGAAGAGGTAACGCCTTTGTGTATCGTGAAAGGGTGTTCGTCATCGCCATGGTTACATAACCTTCCAACCACGCCGTGGTCGCTATCTCTTACGCCCCCAATAACGCCCAAGGGGGTGGTGTTTGGGCGTTGTTTGAGGGAATGACGCCCCAATCATGACGTATTACACATAGTCTTAGAGTGGTTAAAATCGTCCCCCATGTATCCTCTAACTCCCCACCATGATTCCCCGGGCCCGCATAGTTCTTGGGTGTCTACCGCTTTTTCCAAGAATTTTTTACGGACGGATCGTACCCTTGCTTCGTCCCCGTCCTCGAAGCAGCTATGCCCACCTCCTGGAGGGAGAGATAATATTAGTAGGGGCAATTTGGGGATTTACTTCATCTTTTGGGTTTGTTTGGGGAGAACAATATATCCGAATACGGTATAACAAAAAAAAAAAAAGGATGCAAGAATTTGTAGGTTAGATTGGGTTGGGTTTACTTGCTAAAACTTTTTGCCCTTTTTATTTTTATAAATTATATAAAGTCAAATATGATCATGAAAACTTTAAAATTATATAATAATCTAAGTTTTGGATTTTAAACATATTTCCTCCTAACAGTCGAAACAGGCTAAAACCCAATTCAATTAAGAATTTATAGGTTAGATCGGTTCGTGTGACACTAAGTGGCTGTTTGGCAACATTTGTTTCATTAAGGGGATGTTTGTTTGTGTCTGAATTAACCATTAAGAGCCTGACATCTTAATCGGACAAATTCAGATTGTTTGTTAAAATAATAACAAAACCACATTTGAATGAGGAAAAAAAAACATCTTACTGGATTAGATATTAAAGATGCACTGAATGAGTTTTAAACCCAAAATTCCTCGTCACCCACCACCAGCGACCGATTCTTCCTTCTCCGACGACCGACTCTTGTTGTCGACTGACCCTTTCTGACTACTGATTCTTGTTGTCGACCGACCCTTTCTTCTCCGAAGATAGCCTTGATTTAGGAAAAGAACATTCAGATTCGATCTCGATCGATTCAACTTTTAGATTTGATCGATTACATTCTTGATTCATGTATGTTTCTTTTCAGATTCCGTTTTTTATACGATTGACACTTCTGGTCGTTCAATTTCTATGCGATTACATTCGGTCGTCGGAGAAGGAAGAATTAGTCGCTGGTGGTGGGTAGGGGCGACGAACGAGGGAGAGCGGGAGGGCAACATGGAATTTTAGGGTTTAAAAATCATTCAACGTATCTTTAATTTCCTATTCAGTCAGATTTTTTTTTTCCGCATTCAGATGTTTTTTTAAACAAACAGGTCTGAATCTGTCCGATTAAGAAGTCAGGCTCTTATTGGTTTCATTCAGACTCAAACAAACAACCCCTAATAGTTTTTGCCCTTTTTCTCTTTGGATTGTATACTTTAATTATGAACTAAATATGGTTACAGAAACTATACTTTATATATAATAATCTAATTTGTTTGAATACAACTACCTCATAGATGTTGTAAGCAGCCCGTCACATAGATTACCCGTGTAATAAGTATAATACTTTCTGATGTATTAACGATTTGTTTTAGTGATAAAAAAAATCCAAACCTATTTCAAACTGTTAAGCAATCTGCCATTATGCCATCTCTAATAGATTGAGCAAAATTATAGTATCTAGAAATGCAATTGTAGAATGGGAAATCAGGAATGCCACTTAATCAAGAATATAAAATTCATGAGAAAAACTAACCATGTATGCAAAACTGATCACATATTTGTCTTAAGGAATAATGATCTCCGGTTCCTGTATCATAGTTGTCCTCAAAAACAAGATGTGTGAAACCAACTTTTAATGCCTGCTTTAACCTGTAAATATAACATGTGTCAAAATAACACTAAAAAAAATCATGCTTTAACACCTGAGATGGGGTGATGAATGTGTTGGCTAGTGGGTCAAATATGTTGGGTTGACCCGAACCAATCTTTGTCCAAACATCAAATTATCTTGAACTTCCTATAAATGTTTTGGAGTCAAATAAGATTACAAAAACTATACTAATTCAAGATATTATAAATTTTTAACTTTTTAGGATATTATACCCTGAATCAACCTTCCAGATGGAATTTGTTACCTCTAATGTGAGCCAAAACAAAATTTAAAATTCTTGAGAAATAATCAAGTTTGCCAATTTAAATTGGTGCACTATCGAGTATGATTACCAAAATGGACAACTAAGATTCTATATATTAGCCACTTAATTTTTCATAAAGAAATTTCAAAATTTAGATAAAAAGTGTTTCAGGTCAAAGTGTCAAACCTATCTGACCCTTAGCATAATTCAGAAATTTTAAATCCTTATCAAGCTTACATGCAGTTTACCTTTTTAATTCGTTTTGATGATCATCAAAAAATACTAAAACTCCATTCAAATCTGTTACACCATGGTTCTTCAACACAGTCCCCCATTCAACACTTCCAAAATCAACAAACTTGTTTCCAGCAAAATACGTGCAGTTGTCATCAACATACGCGGGACCCTTTTTTAGATATTTCACAGGATGACATGGCGTAAGTGAGATAATTCGGGTGTTTGGCATTGCTTGCCTCAAAACCCAGGTGGAATTCCCCTTAAACGCGCCGCTTTCAATCATTAGGTCGGGTTTTAACCATCGTGTGATAAACCAAAGACCAAAACTGTGATCAAAACCCATCCCGTACATGTTGTTCTTAATGGGTCGGGTTACGTATATTGGTACAAATTCTTCAAGACCTTGGAGTAAATCTTTAGTTGTCCAATCGACGGTTTTTCCATGTTTTGATCTGCCTTTTTTAAGGAAATCAATTAAAAGCATGTAGATTGTATAAAGTTATTCAGTTTATAGTCAAATTTGGTCTTCAAAACGAGGATTTACAATACTTAACTAAAGTTTCATTCCTCAATTGAAATCTATACTGAATACCAATTCCAAATATTTCTAGAACTATTTTCTATAACTATGAAATACTAGAATTTTCTACCAAGTTAGTTTAATTCATTCCAAACAGATTATAGAATTCAATAAAAAGAAGTCATTTGCTAAAATAAGTTATGACTTCAGACTTTGAAGATGAATAAAACTTAGGTTTTTGGAGTACAAAACAAGTATTTCATCTCAAATAATAAAATTATTAATGATAAATAAAGAAGCCATGATCAAGCTATCAAACTTAAACGGCTTGTTTACTACCCTAATTCACTCAGATTCACTTCAGGAAAAAAAAGCATTAGATTCACATTCAACAGTACAAGCATTACAATGAACACAAGAATATGGATATAAGTGAGCAATGTATCATGTCAATTTCAGATCCAATGAAATCAAATCGAATCAACAAACAAAAACATCGATATAGTGATGAGATCTTACACCACGGGACGCCTAGGGCTCCAAAATCCGAGTCGAGACCATCTAACCCGAAGAACCGATTGCGAGAGAGTCGATCAAACGACGAAATCGAGGAAACACAGAGCAAATCGCGAGAGCGAACGAAGTAGGAAACGATTACGAGGATGATTACAGCTATTAAGATAATGGGACCCAAGTATCCTGTTCTAGTGAAGTAATTGGTGATTCTGATGTGCATTGAAACATGCTTTTTGGTTTTCGATTCGTCTTGTTCGTTTCCTTCATCTTCTATGTGAACTCCCCTGCGTATTGACCGCACTCCGTCCATCGTCTTTCTCACACACTCAACTTGGAGTGTGTTGAACACTGGTTTGCTTCTGTTTTATAGTCAGTCACTACTGATTCTTTTCTTTTGAACTGTCTTTTACACTTATGTCCGAAAATAACTAAACTGGTTTTGGTTTTGGTTTTGGTTTGGGTTTGGGTTTGGGTTTGGGTATGGGTATTTTTCTAATTACCAATTTATTCAGTCTCTTCTATTTTAAGTCGCAAATATGACGGGTGAAAAAGAGTCGAATAAGAGGATTCACATTTGGTTATGTATAATTTGTATTAGTGAAATCTTTATATTATAGAGATAGTATAATAGTGGTTGTGATAAGAAGATATAGAGAAACTGATGAAACTAGTAAATATATAGAAACATTGTTCATCAAATTAAATTGGAGAGAGAAAAATATAACGATAAAGGTATAAAAAGTATTATTTAATTGAATAAGAGAGAGAAAAAATTAGTTATTTTTTTATAACTATTTGTATAATTTGTATAATATTTCATAAATAATAAACACCAGATGAGTAGTGATAAAAGTATAAAAAAATATTATTTAATTGAATTTGAGAGATAAAATGTAGTGATTTTTAGTGAATTATAGAGATAAAGAAGGAGATATTGATGTGAATGCTCTAAGAAGCTTAGCATTACAATAACTTACGCAATCTCATGGCGTATATTTTTTTGAATCATAAATGTTACTTTACTTCTAATCAGACCAATAACAATACTCATGTTAAGATTTGAACTCTGATGTTTTACTTCAAAAGGCAAAGCGTTTAAAAAGTGGGCTAACTTCACGTTGGCATCTCTTGTGTTATAAAAAGCAAAGAATCATTGGGTTTCCAAAACATTAGAACTTCTTTGGTTTCTTTAACCGACGAAATTAAATCACAATCCTTTGGGTAAAGCATAGAGCAAAGGTGATGGATCTCTATTGGAATGACAGGGGTAGTTCATCCGAGTATGGTATGATACTTTATGAACTTTGTTTTTTCTTTGCTGACTTTTGTCTTTTGGGTTTTGTAACTTTTTGGTCAGCCCTGTGCTAGTTCTTCGGGCTTGATTTTAATATAAGAAATCATTTTGCTGTCAAAGAAAACGATACTATCTAATAGAGTAAATTACAGTTGTCGTCTTTTATGTTTATACATTAGTTTTTTAGTCCTTTACCTTTAGAATTTTCAGAAAACGTCTTGTATGTTTAATAACCCTAACATCAAACATCGTTTGACTTTAAACGCAACTAAGTTTAACGTAGTAAAAAGGTTAAATGGAATAAATAGAGGGTAGTTTTGTCAACATCAATCATCATGTAATTCATCGACAACGACATTCACCACAAAAATCAACGTCGATCATCATGTATTCCATAAGGGACGTTTCATTCATGCGCAACACCAACATCGATTACATCATTTGTTCATCAACATCAACAACCTCAATTACAAGAGCCTTCATTTTGAATCAACAAGCTCGATTACAACTTATGAGTTATGTTCATCAACATCAATTATAGTAGTTGTTGTATTCAACTTTTTTTTTTTCACGTAATTCATCAACATCCACCTTTGCTTCTTCATCAATTACACCTTATAATCTATGGATGGTGCATTCACAAATCACTAGATAATGTTGTGGTAGATGAACCATGTGGTATTCTAATGTTAAACCATTTTATATTCGTTCTTTGATTTAATAGTGAATGATTTAAAGTGAAAATTATCATCAAATGCAGTTGGCTTTCCTAATCTTTTCAGCATAAGATTGCATCATAGGGGTAGCTTAACCAAAGTTCCAAGTCGTACTTATGTGGGAGGTAAGAAAGACTTTGTCAACTTGATAGATATTGATAGATTCTCAGTTCACGATATTGATCAAATAATGTTGGAGTTAGGCTATAAACTTATCCTTCCTATTTTCATTTCTTAAATGCTACTAAAGAGTTGGATAATGGTCTTAAAAACCTACGTAGTATCAGTATGTAGTGACATAGATGTTGCCAAGTTGCATCAACATGTAGCGGAGCATAAGTTAATCAATGTTTTTATTCATCATGATATGATTTTCATAAATGATTTTTTTGGGTCAAAGGTTACTGTTGAAGAAATCAATAATCATGAACATTATGCTATTGTGCATTTACGTCTAAATCCAGTGGGTGAATCAAGTGATGGCCATGAAGTAGATAGTGGAAAATGAGAGTACGAATAAGGATGATAGTGATTATATTGTGGAAGATAATAACACTACAAATGACCATGAAGTATATATGATTATAGGTTGAATATCGACCAAAATGTACCAAACTCAAACATTGATCATCTTGAAGTTAAAGATGCGCTGGAAAATTATGAGTTTGAGAGTGGGTCACATTCTGATGACAATGAGACAAGGGAAAGAAGACACAACTTACATAATCTAAGAGGTCAAATGAAAACATGGCTAATTTTTACATAGACCAACTCTTTGGAACTAGTGAAGAAGGAAAGAAGTTGATAAAAAAATTCATTATGTTGAAACTATATGGCTCCTTAAAAATAAGAGAAACGATAATAAAATGGTAAGGGTAGAGTGTCATGGATCTGTGCTATATTTTAAAGTTGATGAAATGGAGTTCATATTGCTAGTCAACCCAATGTTAAAGGGTCAAGTATAAACATGGGGTAAAGAAAAAGGGGTTGACGTGGACAATGAGAAAGGTAAAAAGCCCGACAAAAATGTTGGTGGGAAGGGGGAAAACACAAAACCTCACCAATATCAATGTCTTTGGATGTTGTTAATCTATTAAGAAAAATAATTAGAATCTTAGATGGTGAAGACTCTAATCATCAAACATAAATGTCTTCTAATCAGGGAAATCTCAACTTGTACATCCATTTTCTATCCAAATATGAATGTTCTTGTTCAAACTTAAAATAAAAAGAGAGTTTCCCATTTGACTTAGCTTTTCTATTTCAATTAATAAATCTCAAGATTAAACAATTTCGCACGTTGGTGCTTATCTACCAGATTATGTATTTTTCACATGGGCATCTTTATATGGCGTTATCCAGAGGGATATCACGCGAATATAAAAAGGTATATGTACATCATGCCAAATATTTAAACGAGATGAAGTATACACCTTGAATGTTGTCTATCAGGAATACGGGATGATTATCAAAATGTAATGACATTCTGCATCATATATTTTGAACATAATTTGAAGATCTTTTGTTGGTATTTATTTAAAAGCATAACACTACTAATTACTCGATAATTAAAAGAAAAATAAACAATAAACATAATCAACTTTATCGACTATGCAACATCAGGTGAGTATCAGACTAGTCTTAATCTTAATCTTAATATACTAATATCTTAATATCGAATGGATCGGGTCTCATTCCAGGATTTCGTGGCCGGGTGCGGGTTCTAGTAATATTTTGGGGGCAAGAAATGACTCAATTTATTTAACTAAACCGGTGGCGGCTTGACGATATCATGCTAGCTCTATTCAGGTAATATTTCTTCACTCAGACGATCACACAGTGTTGCAAATACATATATCGACTCCATGATTACAACTTTGAATTCTGGTTTTCAGAGTTGAAGTTGCTCTGAATTCCACAATCGCGTATCAGATACCAAAATCAGTGCCTTACTTTCAGGTTCAACGTTCTTTCAATTTCTTTCCATTGATTAGGTTAATTTTATGAATCATCGATCTTAATCTACTCACTAACGATAATTTTGCATGTAATTAGTGTATAATTACTGTTTACGGTTCTATAATCGATAGATTTGGGTGTTTTTTACTAATTTACTCACTAACGAGCATTTTGCTATGTAACTACTTTGTCAATAATGTTTCTGATTCTAAAATAGATAGATTTGTGTGTTTTATTGCTAATTTACTTACTAACGAGCATTTTGCATGCAACTTGATTATCAATACTGTTTCCGATCTCAAAATCTGTAGATTTTATGTTTTTTTTTTCACATTAGACTAGAACTAGTAGATTATTAGGTAATTAGCTTATTCATCAATGATTATTTGAAAAAGATTAACTTTGATGATGTAATTAATGGCAGAAAGGATACTCCTGCGGTGGTAATAAAATGTTTGGTGGAAACAACATATGGAAGCCAAAATGGAGGCAAGCTTCTATGCAGGCTTCTTCAGCAGAAGGTGAGGTTTTGTCTTGATTTATGGTATTTTTGGATGTGAGATTTTAAAGTGTGATTTTGCTATAATGTCAATATGTAAGTTTTTTAGGGTTACTAATTCCCTGCTTTTCCAAATTTGATTATTTTGACTCAAAGTCATGAATAATTAGGAATTATAAATAATTTTACAGAAATCAAACTGACTATTACAACTTCAAGTCTGCAATTATGGTCTCGAATGCACACTCAAATACCCCCTCGTTCACCTTTTAGTATTGGCATATTTTGTATGACATCTTTGATTGGTTCAATGTGTTTACACCCAACTGTGCTTGCTACTTGTTTCTTAAAATAAACTAACATTGTCTTTAAAATGAGTTGTATGTCATTTATTTGATGTGAAGCTGCAATGTTTATTGACAGATGTTGGTGCCAGTGTCGAGGTCAAAAGTCAAGTACCAGGTCGTGATGCCAGTTCTAGTGGCGGTTTCAAAAGTCAAGATCGTCGTGGGGGAGCTAAACCAAATGATAACAAGTCGGCATCTTCAACAGACAAACATTCAATCTCTTTGCTGGTGAAGCATATTTTTTCTACTTTTTTGATCTTGTTTTCCTGACAAGTTTGTTACCTTTCTTTGCAATTAGTCTAAGAACATATGAAAAACACACCCAACTTTATTTTCATTTCAAGATTAAATCTTATAAGATAAATGAAGTTCCCAAATTTGTGGTGATAATTGTATTATTGTAATATAAGTATCCATTCATATTGTTAGATTGCAATAGGGATATCTTGGGTAAGGCTAGACCACTAAAAGCTTGATTACTTTTTGTTGTTTTCTCTCACTTCTCTCTTGTTTTCATCCATTTGTTTTGATTCATTTTTATATCATATAGGTAGGGGCTTCCTTGTTTCGCTTCATCAAGGGAAAATGGTACCCATTTTAGGCACTTATACTTATTATACTTTATATTTAGTTTCAATATTTTGCTTTTTGGTGTGTCAAGTAAGATTTACAATTACTAGTTGTAAAGCTCAAAAGCTGATAAACTGCAAAAACCTCGTAGGTTCCAATAGATTACAATTATCACATTTTGAGCTCCGTTAAAGTAGCCCATGAGATTGACTAATCAATCTCTTTACAACTAATTGAAAATCAATATTTTGTTTATTTTGGCAAGACGAGACAAATTAGTTATATATGTAATGTATTGTCTTGTAAAAATTTTAGAAATTTTAGGATGAACCATTCCTTATGTAGGTATGCCCGGTACGAGTACACACACATACATCCATAATTAGTCAATTACATGTTACCACTAAATGTAATACTTTCTTTATAACCCTATACAGGGGTTCTATGCAGGCCAAAATTGAGGAAGAGACGGGGGCGAAACTTGTATTTCCGTCATCAAGAAATGAAGAACTATTAAGTATGTTTCTTATTTTAGATTTACCATATTTTCTTGAATCACTTTGGTCAAGCCGTAATGGTTGTACTACATGTGAAACATGGAGTTGCATGTTTCTTCACATGTATATCATCTGCAAACTCTTTTCATCTCATGCTAAAAACATCTTTAGTGTCTATAGTTTATGCGGTCATTGACCTTAGGCGACATCTATAACATTAGTGGTATGCGTGTTTCTGCAACGAATGCTTGACTAGTAAAACCTTGACTCCATTGTTCAACCTCTTCTCCAAGATCTTAGCTCCATGTATCAACCTCTTATCCGTGATTTGTTTAAAAAAGAAAAACATTAGAGACCTAACAAAAATGGATCTTTTTGCGGAAGATACTTAGTTGATGTCTATTTAAAGAGTGTATGTGTATATAAAGAGCGGTAGAAGTAGATTAGGGTTAGTGAGTGAAGATGCCAACCTTATTTACCTCTAGGTTTCCGTCATTTATAGACCATTTAGGTTCCCCAAATATATTTACAATTGTAGTGTTAAACTAGTGGAATAAATATTTGTTCTCATCTCTATCGACTTCATATTATACTTCACACGTAACATGTTACATGATGTGATAATTAGTATTGATATTGCAGTGACGGTGAAAACATTCATGGAGAGCATTTCACCTATTATGTTTGTGACTAGTGTTATAAATAGGGGCATAGAAGTGTTAATAGAAAATGTAAGAATGAAAAGGGTGATTTTTTCTTAGAGTATAAGGTGTATGTATAGCCAACAAAACGTTATTTTAGGGTTTATTAGAGCATAGTTGTCAAAGGCGCACACCTGGGCTTTCAGACGCAGAGCATCGCACGATACGCGCCTCGCCTAAATAGGCACACTCTCAGGCACTCACTCACTTGCCTTTGTTTGAGACCACCACATGAATAACTTTATTCGTTTGGAGTATTGACTCAAATAACAAAAGGATAATTTGTTTGTTATGTGTTGTAAACTTGTAATAATGTAAATATGTCATACAAAGAATGTACTAAACTGGTGTCTAGTTACAATGTTGTTGATAGTATTCAGTCTACATTGTAGCAATCGAAATTCGAAGCAAAAGATAAGGTGGTTGCAGCTTGGTATGTATTTCACTTAGGGTTGTAAATTAATCATACTAATTTTGATACGTTGATGCGGCGAATGTCATAGAATAATGACATAACTTTCATCCATTTTGAAAAATCATACTTTTTTCGATCTGATTATGAGCTATGAAACGGCCCTTTTTGGTAATTAGGTTTCCCCGCTGTTTTATTATTTTATACTATAATTACCAAACTAGCGCGTTCAAACTTCAAAGCTCATAACCTAAGGTGAAAGTATGTTGCAGTACTATGAATTTTGCCCTAAATTAATATGGTATTTACCAACAGAACATTAACTAACCTATTTATATTTCCATTTGTTTTTATCACAATTTCAAAGTCAGGTCTTATCAGTTAATGTTGTTGAGGGCGTATTGTTTGTAAATATAAATTGCCTATGCTTTGCAGTCATATATATATATATATATACACATATCTATCTCAGTCTTATTATGGAGAATTAGTTACAAGTTATATTTTTTGCAGTCATTAAAGGCACTTCTGACAGTGTAGCTAGAGCTTCAGAAAGAGTACAACTGCTAATTGATGAGGTTAGTTACCAATTATAGAATCCAACTCTTACAGTTTGGTATAACATAAATGCCTGTCAACTTTATTGGTGGGTCAACATCTTAATTTATTTGGGTCATATCATGGATCATGTCAAATAGTTTGAACAGGTCAAACGGGTTGAAAGGAGGGACCACTTTAGTAATTTTTTTATCATGATTAAAATATTTTTAATTATTCTTTAATACATGAATAATTTGGCAATGCATCTTGATGCCACCCAAATATTCCAGTTCTTCCTTTAGGACACCTATGTAATTGTAGAAATAATTTTCAAGAGATGTATCCAAAGATCCCAAACTTGACAATTTGGGGACAAATTTTATTTTCTTTCATTGAAGTGGGAGAAAAAATCAACATTCTGACTAATTTTTGTGTGAAAGTTCGTTTCTTTACAATTTTTGGAGTGAAGTTCAATTCTTTACAAAAATGTGAACCAAATTTAATATATGTGAAATTTGGGATTGTTGGTCACCTTTCTTAGCAGTTATTCATACCAAAACGATTTTATAGGTCATTAAAGTATGTATCTGGTTTTAATTATATCAAACAATGACGGATGACAAAACTGCCCCTAAATTTTTTGAAAACACAAATATCTTTGATGAGTTGTCAGCATGTTATCGGTAAATTTGGTGTTTGTCCAACTAGTTTTTGCAGATATTGTGGAATTGGTATCTCAATAAAAGTTTTAATATTGATAGATTATTTTGAATACTATGGTGATCTTTCACATATGTTGTCCGTTATTTAAATATTGATAGTTATGTAATTACATTGGACATTTTAGTTGTTTATAAATATCAGAAAAAGAAAAAAAAACTAAAAACTAAAAATTGATTTAGGGTCATCCCAACCCAACTTGACATAACCCGTTTTTGATCTGTACCAAAAAATTCACATGGTTTTCTTATAATTTATTAATTTTTTCCCTCCAAAACAAGGAATCCTCTAAAGTAAAATAAATAAATAAAAAATAATCGTGTTTTAGCGATAATTCCATTTTTATTTCTCATTTCACTTAATATGCTCACATGTAATTGTTTTCTCATCAACAGGTTGTTAATAGTCCAGCCCTTGATTACTCTCATTTCATATCACTTCCACTATCTGTACATCCACAATTTGTCGATAAACTCATCAATTTTCAGAACTCAATATTAAAAATAAATGATGCAAACCCTAACGAGGTTTTGGGTAGTAGTTCGAATAGAGATACTACAAAAGATAAAGATGGGGCCCACAGTTTAGTTAAAAAACCTCAAGAAAAAAGTGAAAGTATTAAAGTGGATGCCACTAAGATACCTGTTGTAAGTTATGCCCCTAAATCTCCAGCTACATCCTCCTCAAAGTCAAAGACTCCTACATTATCAGGTATTTAATAAATTACCATGATAATATTATTAATTGTAAATTTATCGATAGTCAGTTAGTCAAATTAATTCAGTTACCGCTAGTTTTAGTTACTCATGGTGGTATGTTTTACTTACTGAATATTGACTAGAATATACAATTTAATAAATACAAGTTCTTATTTATCCATATTTCTAATTGTTTTTACTTACTCCAATGTCAGTTTTCATGAAAATTGTATATCTTGCCTAATTTATGCAAAAAAATCGTCTGTTTCATATTCTTGAATGTTTGTGATTAGAGGTAGCAAAATGGGTGGGTCGGGCTAGTAGGGTAACGGGTCAAAATGGGTAGGTTATGGTATGGGTCGTTTTGGATTAATTTGAATTAATTAGTATGCGCAAAATGTTTGCTCGTTTATATTTTTGAATATTTGTGATTAGATGTAACAAAATGGGTGAATCAGATAGTGGGTCAAAAAGGGTACTTTATTTACTACTATCTGGTAAGTGTTAATCTTTTTTTAAACAATGTTTATTTTTTATATTTGTTAATATCTTTGATCAGAGGTCAAATGGGTACTTTTTGGTATGGACGGTTGGATTGACTTGAAACACTTTGTCCAACAACGATTATTTTTTATAAACATTTAGGGTGTGAAACATAATTACAAAAGTTTAATATATTATTTTAATAACGGTCTAGTTTTTTTGAAAAAATACAATCTTCTGCATAAAAATACACTTTGGGTGGTTTTCGAATTTCGACTACCTCTTTGATCGTTGAAGCGAAAATTTGAATCTATATATTAATAATTAAATGGTTCCAAATATCACACCCTTATATGTGATTTTTAATATCTGGTATTTTTCTTACGACAGAACTGGGAATTGATAAATCAATTTTTATAAATCCAAAGACATTTCACTTAACTGTGCTAATGCTGAAGTTATGGAACACCGAGAGAGTCAATGCTGCTGTTAAGATATTTAAGGTCACTTAAATTGGTCAATTTTTCTTGGTTGACTGAAATAATTAATATTAAACACCTTTTTCATTATGATATTACCACTCAGGAAATTGAAGCAGAAGTAATAAATGCATTACATGGTCGACCTGTATCTGTTAAACTCGATCGCATCAACTGCAGCGATGCGTTCTCATCACCACATTATTTCATTTTTTACAAAAATAACCTTAATATGTGAATAGAAACAATTTATGAGATTAAAAGCAATAAAATAGGCTTTGAGTGACTTTAAACATGTCTTGTTTGAATCTAAATTTTCTGATTTGGCATATTTGACCCGTTTGAAATAAAATACAACCCAAATTGACCCATTCATAAGTAAATATGTCGAATTTTTTCACATCAAAGTCAGTAAGTCGCACTAATCAGTTTCAAAAGTACATCCAAACACGTACATATTCGATTGGGTATTTCATTATTTATTTATTTATTTATTTATTTTTTTGTACTTTCAGGATATCATGAAAGGTTCTGTCGAAAAGGCTCGCGTTCTCTATGCTCCTGTTGAAGTAGTTGGTGGGGAGGATAGACTTTTGCATGCCTGCAGTATCCACATTTTATATGCACTTATTTATTATATATTTATATATATATATTTGGCTTTATACACACAATAGCAAGATACTAATTACCAATTACTTATTCTAAGCAACCAACCATAAGACCTTGCATACTAACAAGTTTTTTTTTTTTTTTTTTTTTTTTTTTTTTTTTTTTTTTTTTTTTTTTTTTTGCAAAAATTACAAGATAACTAGTGTAGCATTTCACATCATGTCAGTTTTGTCTTTTCAGAGGAACTTTTTTATTTTCATTAACTTTTACTTTAATTTAGATCATAAATATAAATACTTAGTCTGAAAATTAAAAAACTAGAGAGGATATTCTGCAGAAAAGACAAAATGACCTGGTAAATTATTTTATGCAAAAAAATGTTAAAAACAGCAGAAGATTTTTTATTGTTCTTTATTCCTCAACTTTTTTAGAAATCATCACGGATGCTTTTGTAAAAGGCGGTCTTGTTATTGAAAGAGACACCAATCATACATTAAAGGTATGTAATACTACTTGCTCCTTTTAGTTAAATGTCAATTTCTTATTGCAATTTTAGAAACAGTATCTATGTTTTCATGATATTTAATTCTTAAATTTAATATTATGCAGTTGCATGCCACAGTGATGAATGTGAGGCAAAGGAAAAGGTTATTGGATCCTGGTTCCATTTATTATTTTTAAATTTTTTCAACTTGCATTTCTTGACGAAAAACATCTAAATTGACGAAAATGCCCATGATTCTTTTGATTAAAAACAATAATTTTAACTATGCGTATGGTTTTGTTTAAAAACACGTTGGCCAATTTGGTTAACTTGTTAGAGATCAAACATAGCTTAAGTCAGTTAATTCATATGTAAATGAATAAAACTGATTAATAAAACTGTAATTCACAGGAGAAATGACACAAGAAAGTTTGACCAGTCAAATTGGTTTGATGCTCGAGGTATTATGGAGCGATACGGTTCATATGAATGGGGAAAATTTGTTATACCTGAACTTCATCTTTCACAAAGGTTTGTGTATGATGATAATGGTTACTACCATTGTTGTGCTTCATTTCATCTCCCTAAAAAGTAAAAACATGCAAGTAGATTAGTTCCTTATGTTTTTTAAAGCAATTGGTATCTGAATTGTATGTGTAATTGCTTGAATGTGTGGAATTTCTGTTTTGTCCTTCATTAAATCTAATTGTTGAATTTATGTGATAAATATGTATTTGATTAGATGTAAACAATTAAACAAATATATCCAACAGAATTCCACATAAAGGCTACCTAGTACCTAACTTGTCTTAGTGGATAGAGAGATTGCTATTAGAGAAACATTTGGTATAAAAAATTCTTCTTTTTTTTAGACACATACAATACAAAAAATGAAAAAATACATGTCACATGAGCAAGGTAGGTTAGTACATGGAAGCCATACAAGAACACAAGAGGCAAGTAATCGTGAATAAAGAAGTATGTTGTATATTTATACTTACTTGCCTCTTGTTTTTATATTTTATATGATCGTCCAAGTTGCAATAAAAGGGTACTTGGTGAAAAATGTATTTAAATGCATAAGAACTAAATTATTTACTAAATAAAAGTTTGAATAAATTTTTAGAGTTAATTTACTAGATATAAGACTATCCGGTGCGCAGGGCTGTATGGGGGCTGTATGGGGGGCTGTATTGACTGCCACGCAGGAGAGAGAAAGA
>WOUH02015269.1:0-15666 GCA_009936405.2 Stevia rebaudiana
GCTCGGGATTTCTCCGATCATCTCGGTGCGCTTATCGAGGTATTCCTGGGTTTTCCTTTTATATCATTAGAAGCATCCAGGTCATGTCTCATCTGAAAACCGGGCGTTACACATCATACTACACCTCTATCTGGGATTCGCAACAGATGTGACTCAGGTGAACTCTTGCCTCTAAATCATGCTTTCTCCCCATCCCCATTAATCATTCACTACAAAACAAAGGAGTAACACCAACTGTCATGTTTCCGTAGGAAATTAGTTGACTTAATTAAGGGGCTACCCACGATAAACAGCCAATAACACCGACGATCATAATTCCGTTGGCATTAGTTGGTAAAAGGGGTTACCAAAAAAGTTCCATGACTACTTGATTCTCAAGAACAAGGAAAATTGAGATATTACGAACGTGAACCATTAAGATGCACCCACATTGTAATATGTCGACATTAAGTATACATATAAGTATATAGATTATCTATAAATAAATTTCCTAAAAAAACACAATTTCGTGAAATTAAAAAACCATATAAAAAATTAAAACCAACATTTGTAAATATTTAGGCCATTCATTTTATATTAACATATGTCAATGTGATGAATCCGGCCTTCGGCACAATTTTAACTTTTAACTTATATCACGTAATGCCAACAAGCAACATTGATGAAAAAGACGACCCATAAACCAAGTTTCTTGTTTTCGTCTGTATTGCATGTTATAAAATAATTTGTTAATGTTACTCGCTAGTTTCTAATCACACACCTAACACATTTAGATGTGTATCTTTATATAATAGTAAAGTGACAATGCAAAACAAGGGAAAAGACATACATGTACTGACGTAAATTGTTAGTTTTTTCTTAAAATAAAAGAATATTATAGCAATACCATTCTCAAATTAAAAAAGAATATAAGAAGAACTTGCATGACATTTCACGTTTTGTCCTTTGCTTATTTGGTGAAAGATGATGATTTGAATGATATAGGAATACCATCTTTCTAGTTTTAAACAACATTGAATGATATATTATACTATGTTAATGTTGCTATATGGTCTCTAAGCACACACAATAACACATCTATGTATATATCTTTATATAATAGAAAAGTGTCGGCGTAATACCAAGGAAAATACATACATGTAACGACGTAACATGTTCTCTTTTTCTTTGATTAAAAGAATAATATAATAATATCATTCTCAAAGTAAACATAAAATAAGAAGAGCTTGGAGGACATTTCACGTTGGGTTCTATGCTTATTTGGTGAAAGATGATGATTTTGAGTAGTAAGTAATGGTGTCGGCAGCTCTAGGTTCCATTCTTGTTGAGATTACGTCATAAACTCCATGTTATCTTATGTTTCTATGGTGCAAACATACAACATTGATGAAGACGACAACCCAGAAGCAATGTTTCTTATTTTTGTCTATATTGAATGTTATAGGATACTCTGTTGATGTTACTCTCTGGTCTCTAATCACACGTTCTAACACATCTATATATGTATCTTTGTATAATAGAAAAGTGTCCGCGAAATACAGGGAAAACAAGACAAATAATGACGTAGCATGTAAGCTTTTTCTTTGATTAAAATAATACTAAAGCATTACAATTCTCAAATTAAAAAGACTAAATTTTGGGTTTTTATGTTATAACTTTTAAAAAAATAACAGATATTAACATACCAAAAAATTATGTGTGTGCAAAAATCCGAGGGGAGTTTGTTTTAAAGGGTTGTGAAATTATTTTATTGTTCAAATACGTACTATAATATAGTATAGTATAGTGCATGTTTAATTTTAAATTAAGATTCATCAAAATACGGTTAATACATATATTCGCTCGTACCATCATCGAACATCATATTACACTTTTATTTGGGATTCACAACGGGTGTGACTCATGTGAACTCTTGCTTCTAAATCATGCTTTCTCCACGTCCCCAATCTTTCTCATATCTATGTAAAACAAACATTCACTAGAAAACAAAGGAGTAACACCAGCTACCCATGAAAAAGACAGGAATAACACCAACGACCATTATTCAGTTTGTAAAAGGGGTTACCACAAAGTTCAATGACTACTTGATTGTCAAAAACTTAGCCGTAAGAAATATCGTTACCAACAAATTACCAACGAAGCCTATCGAGGGATTACCAACGAATTACCGAGAACTTTTATATTGGCGTCCAAAGTAGTCAAAGTTGACTTTTCCAATGGATCAGTGATCAATGAGTTAGCAAGCAAGGGCAATTGACAAATTACGAACGTGACCACTAAGATATACCAAAATAGTAATTTTCCAGCATTAAGAACAAATTTAAAAATATAGATTATGTATAAATAAATTTCCTAAAAGAGTTCAAATTCATGAAATTAAATGACATATAAAAATTAAAATTAAATATATGTGAATTTAGGCCTTTCAATTTATATTAACATAAGTCAGTGTGATTGCATATTTTTAACTATTAACATATATCTCGTAATGCCAATGAACAACATTGATGAAGAAGACGACCCATACGACATCTTTATAGTTTAATCCATACTAAATCATATATAATACTTTCCTAATGTTACTCTCTGGTCTCTAATCACAAACACTAACACATCTATATATGTATCTTAATAAAATAGAAAAGTATCGACGCAATACAAGGGAAAAGACATACATGCAACGACGTAACATGTTAGCTTTTTCTTTGATTAAAAGACTATATAGGAATACCATTCTCAAATAAAAGAATAAAGAAGAACTTGCATGACATTTCACGCTGAGTTCTTTGCTTATTAGGTGAGAGATCATGATTTTGAGAAGTTACTAATGATGTCGGTAGCTCTAGGTTCTATAATTGTTGAGATTATGTCATAAACCGCATTTTATCTTACGTAAATAGTCCTTGTACTTTGTTAAAAATATAAAAAGTATAAAAATATACTTTTTACCAAAAATGACAATTTAGGGAAGTTGTGGACCAATTTGGAATATTAGAATTTATTATTACATACTAAGCCATAAAAATTGATAAATGGCATAATTGGTCCCTCAACTTAGTTAAAATGACATAATTAGTATAAAACTACTTTTAATAAAAAATGACAACTTTTAAAACATAGGGACTATTTTGCAATATTGAAATTTAATATTTTAAATTAAATCCATGATTATGTTTAATTTTAAAAGTGACCCCTTGAATTATAGACAATTGTCAAAATGTGTTTTATGATTTAAAATGGATATTTTTATAAAAACGTTTCGTTATAATGCCGAAATTTTAAAAATAATACTTACGATATATTTTAAGACTATATAACATATTTCAAAGAAAATAATAAGTTAGTTTTTATAAATTAGAATAAGTAACCACTACGAAGGTAGAAACACCCAACCGACCCAAAGATTATCCAACGAAAATCCAAACCCAAAACATAAATTTATAAACTCATGAACTTGTAAAATTCACTAAGTATAACAAAACGTATATACCTATAAAGGATAGTAAGTAAAATGGGCGAAGCCCACCCACGAAACCCAAAACAAACAGGATCCGGCAAGAAATCATTTGAGCGGGAAAAATGTAACAAACTCTTGACACGTGTCAGAAATCCAGAGGCCCTCAAAAAGCACCATTCATCCGGGCCATTGAAGGAGAACATGCTTTCCTCACTAAGGGGACCCACTCAAACTACCTATAAATAGGAAGATAACTTGTAGAAAAAGGGAGATACGCGATCTGACAGAATTCACCTATGAAGCTGCTTTGAGAAAAGCTGAAGGAAAGAGACAAACAATTGAGGCAAATCTAGCTCTCCGACGGGCTAGCAAACTCTTGTAATTTGATAGTTGTGAGAATTAGATCTCGATTGGATTGTAAGCTTCACCATTGAAATAGAAGTTCTAAATCTCCATTGTGATTAGATTTCTGTTTCTTCATTGGCGCCATCCATTTTCGAACGAGAAAAGATCTTGCAATCAATCGAATCTGAAACTCATGGCACACTCCAGCAACCAAACAATGGCGAACACTTCTTCCGCAGAGATCTCACGATCAACGCAACAGGAAGAAGCAATTGTCACCTCGGCGGCAACTGCAACCGCAAATCTCATTTCATTACCATATCCGGCTTATCACCCCACTCCATTCACACCCACAACAAATCAGATACCACTCTTTTCCACCATCACAACCCCATTTTCCTCACCTCTAATCTCACACACACCATTTCCATACATCAATTTCCCTACCCCCACAAACCATACCGCGTTACCTAACCCATTACAAACACCAACACCATCAATGCCTTTCAACACCTTCACAAACCCACAATCATTCCCACAAACAACCAACATGATCAACCCAGTAGCTTACGCCGCATGGGCAGACATATATAATCGTGAGACGAGGTTAGCAGAACTCACTAATCATTTGCAATTCACCACACTTAACACAAACCCAAGACCCGCCATTCCCCTCAACCTCAATAACATAAACCAAACTCAAACCAACAACCAACCAGAGGACCTCACCAAACCGTATAAGCCGGAAGCACTAATTGCACAATCCAAATTCACAACCCGTATAGCCACGGCAGCATTCCCAACAAAAATAAAAATTCCCACAAACATTGGTAAATACAACGGCGCGACAGATCCGGATGACCACATTAATGTATTCATAACAGCCGGGGGGCATTGAAGGATGGACTCTACCTGTCTGGTGTCACATGTTTATATAGACATTGACAGGTCCCGCACGGATATGGTTTGATAGCCTACCGGTTGGCGATATTGACAGTTTGGAAGAATTAATAAAAAAAGTTCTTCCAACAGTTCAGCCAACAACGAAGACACCTTCGGGACAAAAGCGAATTGCTACACATCCGGCGCCGCGACAATGAAACGACTGAGAGTTTCATAACACGATTCAACAAAGAAAGTTTACAAATCGGGGGTGCGGGAGAGGATTTGTTATGCGCCGCGTTCATGCACGGGGTACGAAACGATGAGCTAACCAAATGGGTCCACGGCCCAGGTGGAGCTCCAAAAACATTGGAAGGCTTGATGTCAATAGCAAAAGTATACGTTGAAGCTGAACAAAAAGTGGCCGCTAACCGCTCATTCGAATAGAAGATGAAGGATCCGGTAAGGACCAACGACAGAAACAGGAGCGGTGACAGCGGCCGGGTCCCGCTACTAAGATTCTCCGGCGGTAGTAGTTACAGGCACCCGGTCAATGCGATACGACAACCAGTCGTCACTCAACCCACAAGAACCATTGCTCGGGTCGAACATGCTCCGTTGACACCACTTAACAAAACACCAAGCTAAATCCTACAAACCGAAAACCTCCCGCTACACCAACCACCGCCATTGCGAGCCGGAACCCCAAGAGACAAGTCTAAATAATGCAATTTTCACAAGGATCATGGTCATGTCACGGATCAGTGTTGGCAATTACGAAGACAAATTGACAACGTAGTGAAAGCCGGAAAAGCCCCACATCTAATTCACGGGGAACCTAAAGAAATAGTCCCACCCCTGGAAATTATTGGACAAAAACGAATCCGGGACATCGGGATGATCCAAGGCAGTCACCCACAAAACCAAATCAAAAAGCGCCCGGGATCCACGTTGGAAGCATGGATGGAGGTACCTTTAGTATTCCCTCCAGTCAAAGGGGGAGCCTACTCGAAAGCACCGTTAGTCATCACGGCTCAAATAGGCAATTATAATATCCACAAGATTTTCCTAGATTGTGGAAGCTCATCTGACATCATGTACGAGCATTGTTTCCGGCAACTCGATGAATGCGACCAAAAGAAAATGGTTCCGGTAGATGCCCCATTGGTCGGCTTCGCGGGGGAACAGATACAACCCATTGGACAACTAACTCTACCAATGAGGTTAGAAGATGGACCACGAACAAGGGTAGTCTCATTATCATTCCTAATAGTGCCAGCAATTTCACAGCACAATATCATCATTGGTCTATCGAGACTTACCACTTTTAACGCCGCTCTATCAACAGCCCACGACGCAATCATGTTCCCAACACCAAAGGGACCCGGCATCATATACGTCAAGCAGGAATGCTTAGCCCTCATGAAATAAGAACCAAAGAGATCAGGACCAGAAAAATGGGCCCCCAATCCGGCATACCCAAAACAAACTATCACAATCGGCAGCACAATTACTACTCAAACTCGCGAACAACTCAAAGAACTGTTGAAAGAAAATATGGGCGTTTTCGTCTGGAAACCAGTAGACATGATAGGAGTACCACGGGTAATGGCACAACACGAGCTAAAGGTGTACCCACATATTCGTCCAATCAACGAAAAGAAACGAACAATGGGTACAGAAAGACGTCAAGCCATGATCAAGGAGGTCAAAAGCCTGGAAGAAGCCGGAATCATACGGGAAATACGGTACCAAACTTGGGTTGCTAACCCCTTCATGGTCAAGAAATCCAATGGTGCATGGAGAATGTGTGTAGACTTCACAAACCTCAACAAATCATGCCCAAAGGATGCGTACCCACTACAGGAAATCGATTTAAAAGTTGACTTGTTAGCACCATTTCGGTATAAATGCTTTTTAGATGCATATAAGGGATACCACTAAATTCAGATGACACTAGAAGATGAAGACAAAACTGCTTTCCACACAGACATTGGAATCTTCTGTTACACAAAAATGCCATTTGGTTTGGAGAACGCCGGTGCCACATACAAGAGACTCATGGATAGAGCTTTTAAAAATCAAATTGGAAGAAACCTGGAAGTATACGTCGATGACATTGTTATTAAAAGCAGACAAGAAATAGACATGCTGGCCGATATCCGGGAAGCATTCGATCGTTTGCCAAGTTTCAATTTAAAATTGAGTCCAAGAAAATGTGCTTTCGGTGTAGAAGAAGGAAAATTTTTGGGAGTAATAGTCACCAATGGTGGATTTCAAGCAAACCCATAAAAGGTGGCAGCAATAACCAGCATGAAATCACAAACAACATTGAAGGAAGTCCAAACACTAAACGGTCGATTAGTTTCTATCAACCGCTTCCTCCCCAGACAAGCAGAGTCATCATTGCCTTTCATAACGTCACTACGAAATTGCATCAACAAGAAAGATTTTGTCTGGACTAACGAGACCGAAGAAGCATTTCAACAGATGAAGCAACACTTAGTCAAACTACCAACACTCACGGCACCAAATCCTGGCAAAATGTTAATCATGTACTTATCAACTTCACACCAAGCCGTGAGTGCCGTGCTACTTGTAGAAAGAGAATAAGGGCAGATACCAATATATTAAATCAGCCGTGTTCTAACCGATGCAGAAACACGATACCTGGTGCTCGAAAAATTAGCACTCGTTTTAGTTCACGCTTCCCGGAGACTACGCAGGTATTTCCAAAGCCATACTATTGAGGTACTAACAAATTGTCCAATACAGCAGGTACTCAGGAAGCCGGAGCTATCCGATCGATTAGCCATATGGGTAATCGAAATCGGTGCATATGGAATCTATTTCAAAGCCCGAACAGCCATCAAAGGCCAGGTGATAGCATATTTCCTAACAGAGGTGCCAATGGACGCAGAAATAGAAATCATAGAGCTCACCAGTATACAACAGCCACCAGTAGAAGCACCGTGGATCCTTCACACTGACGGCGAAATCAAACGACGAAGGATCCGGTGCAGGCCTCATCCTAACCAACCCCGAAGGAGCAGAGTTCACTTATGCCATCCGACTACAATTCAAAAGTACCAACAATGAAGCCAAATATGAAGCATTAATAGCATGCCTGGAACTAGCCATCAAAATGGGCGTATCAACACTCAACATATTCGTTGACTCTCTACTCATCGCAAACAACATTAACGAAACGTATGATGCCCGCAGCACCGGTTTAGCTCTATACTTCACAAAAGCAAAAGAATTAATGACGAGATTCACCAGCTGCACAGTAACACACATCCCGCGTAGCCAAAACAAAAAGGCCGGCGCTTTAAGCAAACTCGCGTCCGTCAACTTTTCACACCTCGCGAAAGATGTACGGGTGGAAGTACAAGACTCCCCAGCTGTCAAAGCAACAGAAGTAAACATGGTACAAACGACTGGAACCACTTGGATGACCCCGATAATACAATACCTGCAAAATGGAAATCTCCCAAGTGATATGGGGGAGGCATGTCGAATCCAAACAAAAGCCTTACAATACGAACTGCATAATGATATTCTGTATAGACGCACACACTTAGGACCTTTACTAAGATGTGTCAACCTCAACGAAGCAGTCCAGATCACAAGAGAAATTCATCAAGGAACATGTGGCATTCACGCCGGGCCACGGACGATATCGGCCAAAATTCAGAATGCTGGATACTACTAGCCAGGTATGCATGAGTCAGTAATGAAAGAACTCCAAAAGTGGTGGCCATGCTAACAACATGCACCACTGTCGCTTCGTCCGAACAACCCCTAATACCAGTACAATCTGCATGGCCCTTTCAAAAGTGGGCCATCGACATCTCCGGACCATTCCCTGAAGGCCCCGGCAGGGTAAAATACATAGTACTTGCTATCGATTATTTCACCAAATGGATAGAAGCAAAACCATTAGCAAAAATTGACACCTCCCACTTCAAAAAATTCATATAGGAGTTCATCATATGTCGTTTTGGTTTACCACTCTACATTATAAACGACAATGGCACACAATTCGCAGACAAAGGCATGCAAAAATGGTGCAAAGAATTGGGGATACAACAAATCTTTACATCCGTGGCACACCCCCAAGGCAACGACCAAATAGAAAGAAATAATCGAAGCATCGGAGACGACATTCGAAAAAGAATAACCCAACACGGCAGCAACTGGGTTGACGAGTTACAACACGTCTTATTGGCTCACAGAATAACAACAAAAACAAGCAACAAGGAAACACCTTTCAGCCTAACATACGGCACCGAAGCATTCATACCAACTGAGATACACATCCCCACTCACCGAGTGAAAACAAGAGGAGAAACAAATAATGATCAAGAATTGCTCAAAAACCTTGATCTACTCGAAGAACGACGAGAAGCGGCTGCAATCAAAGAAGCAAAATACAAACAAGTGCTAGAGAAATTCTATAACAAAAGAGTAAAGACCAAAACATACCAAGCGGGAGAATACGTACTCCGAAACAACGAAGCAAGCAAAGCCTTACCTTTGGGAAAGCTCAGTCCAAATTGAGAAGGCCCATACATCATAAAAGAAAACCTGGGAAAAGGAGCATACAAGCTAATACATCTGAACGGGGAAGAAATACCAAGAACATTGAATGCCACTCAGTTAAGGCCATGTTATATGTAACAAGTTGCAAAAAAGATGAATAAAAAGCTTGTTTGAAACTCCATGTCTAAGAAAAAAGGTTCCAGGCCTCTGGCACTTGTGGCGGATGAGTCCTGGCCCTTGCATCATTCATAAAAAAGTTAACCCAAGTTGTTAACTAAAAAATAAAATAAACTTGACCAAAGCTGTCAAGAAACAAGGTTCCAGGCCTCCGGCACTTGTGCCGGATGGGTCCTGGCCCTTGCATCATTCATAAAAAAGTTAACCCGAGCTGTTAACTAAAAAATAAATAAAACTTGACCCAAACTGTCAAGAAACAAAGTTACAAGCATCCGACACTTGTGCCGGATGGGTTTTAAACCCTGCAACACTCAGAGATCATACTCAAGGCTACACAACACGAAACCTATAGCTACCACAGCAACAGCACAATCCGAAAAAGAAAAAGACACGACAAGAAGAACAGAATAAGCTGTAGGAAACAAAACAACACGCATAAACATAAAGAGGAGCTGTTATACATACATCCAAGATTCATTACAAAAAGAAGAAATAAAAAAACATAACAGTATCTAAACAAGTCAAAGCAAAAACCAACAGTTCTCCTAAACTCCCCCCCCAAAAATCTCCACCACCCATCTTAGCTTCCGCCGCCACAAGAACAGTTTTGAACGACTCCAAATCATCATTACGGCCACTGACTATCAATTCATTCACGAAAGGAACACTTAAACTGTCATAATCATCGGTAGCCTGATCATACTTCACATCAGCGTCAGCTTCAAAAAGGGTCGATGTTTGTACAGACTTAGTTTCTATTAGATTAAAGCCAGCAATTAAACATTTAACATTGTCCAACTAAAGAATCCGCCCTCCCTTCTGAGACCTCCAGCTGTCTCCTCAAATCACCGATAACATTCGCCCTCGTCTCCAAAACAAGGTTAGTCTTTTTGCAAGCATCCTCAAATTCCTTCAGAGCCACTTCCGCTATATGCCTTTATAGCTGAACAATCTCATCCCTGTCAGCTTGCTCTCGAGCCCTCACCGCCGACAACTCCGAATGCTGCATATCCCATTCCCGCATCACGCTAGGGAGCGCCGCAAAGACAGCAGCAAGGTTAACGGCAAGAAGATCTGACTTGTCCTCATGATTCAGTTTTCATTGATATTCATGCTCCGCATCAGGAATGGTAAATCGGAGAAACTCACGACAAACACCAGGGTCCACTAGCCTTGATTGCGGCGTAAGAGACCAGTTAGGTCTAAAACAACCTACTCTAGAAGACCTATCCGAACCCCGGGAAGGAATTTTCTTTTTGCCATTGTGACTCCCGCCACCATCATCACCACCGCCACCCTCCACAATACCAACATCAACACTCTCTGACGCAATCACAATTTTCTCATCACCCACCGAAACAGTCTTATCTGCAACGTCCCCAGTTTTAACCGCCGCAACTTCCTTCACCAAAGACACACTTGGAGATTTCTCACCACCTCCTCCGCCATCACCACCACTACCAATCACCACAGAAATACTCGCCGCACCCTCTGCACCACCGTTACCACCATCATCCACCAACGGTTCTTTAACAAACTCGCTTACATCCCCGCCAGAAGAAGCAACCTTCACATTTTTCGCTATATATACCAAATACGATAGAGTCAGAACAAAAACACTAAATACAAACATGTCACCAAGAAGAGATAAACATTACCACAGCAAAACCACTAACACGATCACCTATCTTCCTCTTCCGCCCTATCGGAGACACGATCGGAACAACATTAGGACCCAACTTCGGATTATCACCTAGAACTGGTGGAAAATTCAGAACTTTTTCAGAAAAAGCCGGGACTCTAATGGTCAAATCTGGCTTCTTAACCTCAAGTGACGAACCCACCGGATCCGACACCACTTTCTGACTTGGCAAGACAGACCTTTTCGAAACACGAGCCTTAAGTTGCTCCGCCTCCACCTCTAATACCTCAGCATCAGAATCAATAACCCCACCAGACACTACACCTTTATCAGCAACCCCAACCATTTTCTCTTTCTCCAACTTCACTTTAATCACAGACGTCGCTTTGTCTCCCTTGGTCACATTCAAATCAGCAGCAAGCACCGCATCATCAGGCATCATGAAGTTAGATAAAGTTCTATCAAGAATAGAAGGGTCGCCTTCCTTCCGTGGCAAACTACCGGGGGAGCCAGGCGGAACCCTATCCGGGAAAAGACAAGCGAAAAAAGACCCCATAACTGCAAAACATAAAAACAAAAGTCAGAAGAATCATAACACGGAAAACTACTCAGATATAGTTTTCATACTCACCTCGACCATTAAGCTGAAAGATTGGTATACGATTAATATCAGTCCAGTTGCGACTCATACCAACCCCAACTAATGCCGTCTCATGAAGCTCCCTAAAAGGAGCCGATTCCACAACTAACCGCTGAAACATCGGGTCTCTCTCATACCCAGCCTCCGGGGGAACATCCATAATAGTCTCACTAGGGGCGCGGTAATTCATCTCCAGAGGCACCACGACCGATTTAATATAGAAAAAACATTTCTTCCACCCTTTCAAGCTATCCGGAAGGCGGTCGGCATGGGGTTTTACTCCATAACGTTTTTTTAAACGAATACCAATTTCCTTTGAAAGTAATCTCGTAGAAAGCTCGGAAAAGAGTAAGAGATGGAACATAACGCAAGCTCCGACAATGGAACTCGTACAAAGTAATCCGGCACATGCCGAGTGGATGCACCTGAGAAAATTGAATGTTGATGTAAAACATTCAAGCAGAATTTAGTGATTGGAAATTGGAAATTCGCTCGTAAGAAAAAATTGGCATATACGGTCATCATCCCCGGCGGATTATCCAGAGCAGTATCACCGTCATCCGGAAAAGTAGCCCCCCATTCCGGCTGGAAACCAAATGAATGTACCAATCTCTCGAAATCTGCTCGATACCATCCGATAACCACATCGCCAGTATCAGCAATATCAGACTCTGAACTTCTCACAGCTCTGCCAGCCTTACCACTCTTAGACATCTTGAAAATAAGGTTTCTACAAGTAGAAAGAATAAACGATGAAGATAGCAGGAAACGATAAATGAAAAAGATCAATAGAAAGGGATAAGGGAAACGCAAGAAATCGAAGGGTTTTTATAAACCCCCAAACAGAAACAAGTGGGCAACGGAAAAAGCAGATATCACGTCATGGGTTAGGTCGCAATGAAAGGCCCAATTGCACGTCACCACGGAAGAAAGAGAAGGAAAAGAGAAAATTCGCAATACCGGACGCTATTTTCCCTCCCAAGGATCGCAAATTTCAAAAGCAAAAATTACCAAAACAAATAAAGAACCCCGATTAAAGTTCGGCACGTTCTCGACTATACTCAAACATACCAGACTGGGGGGACTTATAGAGGATAGTTAGTAAAATGGGTAAAACCCACCCATAAAACCCAAACGGACAGACCCGACACGAAAACAATTTAGCGGGAAAAGTGTAACAAATTCGTGACACGTGGCAGAAATCCAGAGGCCCTAAAAAAGCACCATCCATCCGGGCCGTCGAACGATAACATGTTTTCCTCACCAAGGGGACTCACTATAACTACCTATAAATAAGGAGATCACTTGGAAAAAAAGGGCAAGACGATCCAACAGAATTCACCGGCAATTGTAGACCTCTTGTAATTTGATAATTGTGAGAATTAGATCTCGATTGGATTGTAAACATCATCTCAGAAATAGAAGTTCTAAATCTTCCTCACGAATTAGATTTCTGTTTCTTCAATATTATTAATAATATTATTAGATACAAATGAACTAAATTAAATTACTTACCTTGAACGACCAAGAAAATCCAGCTATAGAATAGCATGAGATTTTCTTTCTTTGAAATAAATTGTGGATCCCCGAATATGTAACTTCCCATAAATAGCTGCCACATAGGAAATGGTTCCACTTATTTAAATCATTTATCAACTTCACAAGTAAGTCATCTATCAAAGTATTATCTTGGGTGCCTTTAAAGCCTAAGTGTACCAAAAGCAAAAGACGTAAGTGAGCCACGTCTTTATCATTATGAATTGTAGGCAACCGGGTTTTGACAAAGTTTTTGAACTCTCCTAAGGTCATTTTTTACCACCTAAAACCCAGTCCTTAAAAGAATCCTTCAAAATACAAATATGGGGATTCTGCCTCCCAAACCTAAAACCGGTTATTAACCAAAACGCCTTGGGTCCGAATGTTAACAAAACATCACCAACGCTATTAGTCATACCAAAAAGTTTAGGGTCCCTATTATACGACACTAGTTCATGTTGAGACATGACTTGTATTAGTAGAGTATAAGGTAAAATACATCCTACATTAAGCCAATGCCCAAATATTGTTTTATTCCAAATAACTAACTCGTTCGAGTTTTAATACGCTTTAATAAGCCACAAACATTAAATGAACATCGATATTTATGTTTGCCTACATAAAAAATTAGATGGTTATAGGAAATATAACCCAAAAATTCATATGAGATTTATGGTCACATAGTGGGTGCAGAAAATCAAACAACAAATCAAGGCTCAAATATTTATTTCACAATTGAGTTAAGGTTACCTGAATCCCCAATTTCAAAAGAATCCCCAATTAAAAAAAAACCCAATTTCAAAAATATCTCCAATTTCAAAAGAAACCCAAAATTCAAAATCTTACTTAGGTATTACAAAATTTGTTAGCAATCTATACATTGTAAGTACATGAGGCTGTAGAAATCTTACTTTAACATAATTGATGGTTGGATGTTGATTTTGGTATACCTTCAACCGATGACGTCGGCCGGCCTTGCCCAGCTGCCTTTGGCGTCTTCCTGTTGCTTCAGCTCCTTTTTAGTCGCATAGTTTTCCTCGATGTCGTCGATGTAGGGTTGAATGTCGTCGATTCAGGAGGAGCGAGAATGAGTGATTGAACGTGGAGTGAGTGACGAAACGTCGATGAGTGTTGCCGAAGATGGTGCCGCGGTCGATGGTGTTGGTTTTGCCTTCGGGGGAGGTAATTTGGGTGAAAAACTAGGGTTAGCGTTTTGGGGGTAATTCTAGGGTTCAAGAGTTAAAAAGTTACAAAATCAAATTAAATGCGGGCTAAGTTAAGAAAGAGAAAAAAAAAACACGATCTAAATTTATAAAAATTTAGCCAGTGACATGGTTATATTTAGCCAAGGAAATGTAACTGCTGGCTAAAGGATTTATGACACGTGTCAGTCATTCATTGGATAGGAGTGGGGACCACGTAATTTATTTTCTGGAAAAAACGTCAGCTAAACCTAGCCTGCCTAGTCTGATGAGGGGTACGTGTCAGTTTTTAATTGGTTGTTAACCAACTGTATTAGCCTATATATCCATGTCTATTTTAGAAAAAAAAAAGTGGTCAAACTTTATTTAGTTTGTTAATTTTCCCCCACCAAATAACATAAGAGGAACATGTAATGGTTACATGTATTGTTTGATTATAAAAGCAAATGCAACAATTTTGTATAGTGATTATATCAAACTAATTAAAAGCTAATCCACATTGAAATGTAATTAAGAAGCAAGTAACAAATAAAAACACAAGAGAGTTGAGGGTACCGGTTATGCAGATAAGAAACATACAATCACTACCGGTTTCATGTTTAGTGACTGAGTGCCAAAACTTAATTTATAGGTGATAAATATTGGTGTTTAATCGGCTACATGAAAATAGTTTATCTTGATCCTATGATTATCCTAAAGCGTAAATCATAACCAGATGTTCCAGCCTTAACTAAACTAGCAAGGGTGTCTTAGGCAAGATCGCGTGGCATACCGTACACTCCAGTCGTTTAAATGTTTAAAGCAATAATCATTATGCTAAGAGGGATTACAACGTGTTAACTCAATGTTCAACATAACCCTTAGTTAGTCGGGACCGAGGGTTTACCATTTAAATAGGTTCCCACGATCATTAAAAAAAGTCAATGGTGAATATAAACCCTCGATTGGTGACGTTGAAATAATTTTTCATTGATCGATTAGCTAGCTTTAGACACATATCATATAAAACCGCAGAAACACGTGAGACCATCCAGGTCATCTTGACTATACGCACAACTTACCCAATTGTCACAGGTCGAGAGTCAAATATAAATATAGGGTGAGGTTATGATAAGCAGGATCCTTATAGTAAGTACACGTAGGATGGGTATCAAACGAACCTCGATTGAGCTCATTCTAACGGTATTGGAATCGTCTCGTCGAACCCTTTCTAGCCCCCAAAAACCTAAGCCGCCGCCCC
>WOUH02015312.1:0-15653 GCA_009936405.2 Stevia rebaudiana
ATCGGGTGATAGTAGTTTTCACGGTTTTTACAACTTTTAGTGGTTTTCATTTGATCTCAATCCTATATATATATATATATATGGGATTGATGTGGTGGAAACCTTGTTGAGTTGTAGAAACCTAGAAACCTTATTCTCACCATTGATATTATAATTGGATGGTTGAGATGAAAAGTGGTTTTATTTATGTTTATTTGGTTTATTTTAAATTGATAAGGGTAAAATTGAAAGGAGTTATGAATTAGATATTTACATTGAAACTCACATTCTGCCATTCTACTCTAGAGTGTGGCTGTGAAACATTAAATCAAATGAACCTAAGTACCTCTCTCTTACTTTTTATTATTATTCGACTTTATTTTTAGGTGATTTGATTAATTAGATTAGCGTATAAGGTTTTTAATTTATCTAATACGTCACCTTATTTTTTATATATGATATATATAATATTTTAAATAGTATGTAACATTTTGTTGTTTAGAGCTCCTCTCATTTTAATATTTATTTTTTAAGCTCAAGTTCAACATACTACAAAAATGCTCGTTAAAAACGGTTTAAGTTTTTCAAATAAACCGGTTTGAGTATAAAACCGTTTTAAAAAACCAACATCGTTGTTTTTTAGAGATTATTCTTTTTCCCCTTAAAACTCGCTAAATAAAATGATTATTTATAAAACTATATTTGAATCTAAGAAATTTAAGGGAGACGGCTGTATTATTTAAAACAGTGAGTGATTTTTAAAATGATTTATCTACTTTTTAAAGCGGTTGATGGTAATTCTATTTTTTGTATTTCTTTTCTAATAAGGAAACCATTTTAAAAGATTTTAATTTTTTTAACTAAATCTAAAATATTATAAGGTCTGTGACTCTACTATTATCACAAATATACAAAGGTATTCAATATATATTTCCAAAGGTATTCAAAATATTTTTCCAAAATATTAACATTTGATTATTTAAACATGAACATTTTATACATATCAGATGCCGTTATTAATTAATACATTTGATTATTTAAAATATTAACATTTGATAATTAAACATTAACGTTTTATTATTCACCAATTAGCACCGGAATATTTGAATATCTTATTACTAATCACTTGCGAACTTGATAGTAATATATGTAACAAATTCATGAACTCATAAACGTTGTTATGGCAATCTGATAATATTAACCATGCTCCATATGGCAGGTTATGATGTTGTAGACCATAACCTCGAAGAAACTATTGTTGATGCTGGTTTGGAAGGTAATAATGTTGAGGTACATGGTAACGAAGATGTTGAAAGCTTTGAGGATTGCAAAAATTCAGTTGGTGGATATGGCGATGCAAAAGATGTTAAAGATCTGATGCACATTAACATATGTTAATTGCATATGACACATATGTTACGTAATGATGTATAATTTTTTCATAGTTTTAATCTACGTTCCATAGGTTCGTTGTGTTACATATCTTATATGTCACATGTTTTACCTTACATATTTGTTCAATACATGTTTATATAAGTAACATATGCTATATACGCTACGTTACCCTTTTTACAAATATATTTGTGTTAAGACGATTCCCCGGTAATAATATTGGGGTACATGGTAACGAAGATGTTGAAATCTTTAAGGATTGGAAAACTTCAGCATATGTTAAAGATTTGATGCACATTAACATATGATAATTTCATGACACATATGTTATTACGATGCATGTCATGTAGTTATGCATGTAACATATGTTATTACGATGCATGTCATGTAGTCTCTCGAAGATCTGATACACATTAATATATGTTTATTGCATATAACATTAACATATGTTAATCTCATGTAGTTACGCATGTAACATATGTTAATTGCATATGACACATGTTATTACGATGCATGTCATGTAGTCTCTTGAAAATCTGAAGCACATTAACATATGTTAATTACATATACATTAACATATGTTAATTGCATATAACATATGTTACGCATATATTAACATATGTTAATTGCATATAATGTATATAGCTACAACCTATTACAGATGTGTTGTGACATGTTTAAATCATGTTAGAGATGCCACATCATCTTAATTTGGTATAACATAATAAAACAAGAATTAAATTGCATAAATCTATTATAATCATCATTAAAACGAAACAAAGTGTTTCAAACAAATTTAAAAATGATTAAAACACTATCACACTAACAAAAAAAATATAAAACTTAATATCCTGGTTTTCTTGATAATCATCTTCACCCTTACACAAGAAGCCCTTTACCTACAAAGAAAACAAGTTTATCAATTAACATATGTAATTAAGTGTTACACATACACAATATATCGATAACATATGTTACACATATGTATAACATATGTTACATATACAATATATGGATAACATATGTTACACATATACGAAATATGGATAACATATGTTACACATATAACGACATAGAACTTGTTAAGTATATAAACATACGTATATACATAACATATGTACTAAAGACTTTTAATATATGTAATATACTTCAATAACATATGTACTATACGTTTTTAATATATAATTAGGTTCACAAGTATTAAACAATTAGTAATTAGGTTCACAAATAAATTTACATGTTATACGTAAAAATAAATACGTAATTACATAGAACATGTTATTAACATATGTAACATACGTTATTAACATATGTTAATATGTTACGTATATATCAGCTTATGACATATATATGTTATAGCTGTAATAGAAACTAAAAATTATCAATGTCAATACAGGTTATGTAATACTAACATTTGATCTAGTATACCTAATACACCTAATACTCAAATCTGCAAAGAATCTCATATTCAAATATCATATTACAAATAAAAAGAAAAAAACGATATTTAACATATGTTACATATGTAAAGATGCACAAGTTTAAACATATTTATCAAATGAAAAACATGTTACGTTAAGATGATCTACATATGTTACATATATTTACATTTAAATCCCTGACTATCTTAAGGTAACAAAAAACATAAAACTTGATCAAGCTTCTTTTTTCTTGATAATCATCTTCATCCTTTACAAAACAAATCTTTCACCTAAAAAAGAACAGTTTCATCAATTTACATATGTAAAATTACTAGTAGGGTACCCGCGCGATGCGGCGGCGACAATTTACAACGCCGTACTCGTTATCTGTTAATTTATCAGTCCCTTTGTGATGTATTGTATTTCATATTTTTGTATCAGAGTCGTCTATGTAGAATGATACTCATTTATGTTAGGATGCTTGAATGGGCGTGTGAATTGAATTATAACACGATACTCATTTATGTTAGTAACAACTTAAAGTACTCAATTAAATTCTAACAAACACACAAATAAGGTATATTAGTCATGAACACACTGATTTTTAAAATAAAATATACAATAACAAACAAATTTAAGTCATAAACATAGAAATATAAAAACATCCAAATACGTGTTTCAAATATATGTTATGGCCACCATTCTATATCAATAACATTCCTTGTAAATTTCGATTAGCTCTCATAATCTTCCACATTCTTCATTTCGTCCGCAACAATTTTTTATTTTTTCTATTTTTTTTTTCAAATAAAGCTAGAAATGCATCCTTTTTTAAATACATATACTATGTTTTTTTTTCAGTTTTTTCGGGTTTTCTGTTTTTTTTTTTTCTGTAATTTATAAAGACTTAGGAGATTTATTAAAAAAAATCATAAAACTCAGATCTAAATACAACTTGGTGTTTGAAAATAATTAGTTAGTGTTGAAAATTATTATAGAACTAAGATCTATTAACAATTCTTATTTAGCATAATATACACCACTTGCTCAAAAACTCAATTCTTATTAACAGTTCTTGAAAATAATTTGTGTTTGAAAATAATTAAAGCATCAACTTGGTCTATGTATAATTTTATTTATATTTTCCTTAGCAAACACACATAAACATCAAATGGACTAAACAAACAGTTCTTGAAAACATATGCTATATCAGTGGACTAAACAATAGATTAAACTTATCAAACAACAATTACATATTCAAATCAATTTATCATACTTAGTGATTCTATTTAATAATAATATGAGAATTAGACATGGACCCAAATTGAGAGAAATTTGAATCTATTATAGATAAAAAAAAATTTGATTTTTAAAAAAGCAAACTAAAATAGTATCTCTTTTGTTTACAATGCACTTGCAAAATGTTAAGTGAAAAAACATATGATGGTAGATAATTATAGAGGATAGTAAGTAAAACGGATAAAACCCACCCGGTAAACCTCAAGATAAACCGACCCAGTACATAGGAGCAAAAGACATCCGGCCCGACTGTTGATATGCCTTTCTGCATCAATGAATTCCGCCTGTTGATATGCCTTTCTTCATCAATGAATTCCAACTGTTGATATGCTTTCCTCATCAATGGATCCCATTCAAATTAACTATAAATAGTCAATTCACAGGTAGAGAAAAGGACTCACGTCGACAGAATTCCCAGAGAATAGTAAACACTTAAGAATTTGTATATTGATTGTATTGTGATATCATATCAAGTGAAATAGAAAGCTTTTATCATCAATATATTAGTTTCTTGTTTCTTCAATAATACCCAATAAATTTTCATAGTATTTTAGGACCTTAATGGCCTAAGGGGTCAAATGGGTTTTTTTCTGTTTTTTATTTGTTTTCTTTTTTCTGTTTTTTTAAATAAAGCTAGAAATAGATCCTTATTTAGATACATATTTTATGTTTCTTCCGTCTCATTTTCTCTTTTTTTTTTTTCTGTTTTATTTCGGTTTATTTTCTGTTTTTTATCTATTTTTTTCAAATAAGGCTGGAAATGAATCCTTTTTTATGTACATATATTATTATTTTTTTCCTATTTCTTTATTATTTTTTTATGTTTTTTTTTCTGTTTCTTTCTCTTTTTTTTCTGTTTCCTTTTTCTCTTTTTTTCGGTTTATTTTCTGTTTTTTTTTTGTTCGTCTTTTTTTTGTTTTTTCAAATAAAGCTGGAAATGGATCCTTTTTTATATACATATATTATTATTTTTTCCTGTTTCTTTTTCTGTTTTTTCCTGTTTAATTATATTTTTCTTAGCAAATAATAAACTTAAAAAATAAACTAATTTCCTATTGTTAAAACCTCAAATCCATGATACTTAGAACTTTGATCCTATTTCCATGTATACAAATTCATGATCAAAAAATAACAATAAAACACATCCAGAGCACTTGTTACATGCCCTAGAACAGGCAGCAACCTTGGCTTTTTTTTAGATGGTAGAAGAGCCGGCTCTGCAATGAACCACTCAAGATCAGGATTTTGCGATTGGATCTTTCAAGGAGTACAATAAACATCTAATCACAATCAATTTATTTTCAGATCATAATATATGCTTTAAAAAATAGAATAAAATCATTATAAAATTCTGCAAGTTTCAAGAGGAGTATGTTTTTAAAAGAAGAAACACTAAGTAATTCATAAATAAATTACAATGATCAGATTGGTTACCCGACACAAGCAAATTAAATGCCACCACAGGTTGCAAAAACAATGACGACAACCAAATTAGGTATTAATGAATCTGTCAAAAATATATATAAAAAAAAAACCAAAATTAGCCAACAAGTTTTTGAAAAACTTTGAAATATAAAATCCATACAAAAATGAGTTGAGTAATTGGTTGAGTGGGTGAGGGTAAAAGAAATACCTTAGGTCTAACTGTAGCACAGGTTACTTAGACATGAGATTAGACATAATGAAAACCTATGCAAAGATTAAAAAATAAGATCAATTTATTGATAGAGTTTGGATTCCACACTCATGTGCATAAAAACATAACAGAAAAATAACATTTTATTCTAAGCATTGGGCTTGAAAGGATAATGTTTACCTTCAACATAAATTAAAATCTTCAGGACGATTGTCTTTGTAGTTAATATTGAAGACATTGTCTTAGTATTGCATTTCCTCACGTTTTACATCTTCCATCTATAAGTTTTTATAAGAGAGGAAAGAAAGAGCATTAGTCAATGAAAGATAACAAACATGTTCAATACATTGAAATTAGACATAAGCAAATACCATAATTTATGATTGTATTTGCAGTAGATGTAAATGGCCAAAGTTGGGTGCAATGACTAATGGGTCAAGGTTTGGCTGCGTAAGCCAAACCACTTTTTATTTAAATTTAAAGTTTTTGTAAGTAATTTGTTTGGACATTACTATAAAAACACGTTTTTTTCATGTTCGCTTGAAGCTGAATTAAATCACGTTCGGCTACAAACACAAAAAAGTGACATTTTATAGCTACAAGAAGATATCACCTTAAACTCCCTTTGAGAAAATAAGAATTATTTGATGTCTTCATGTTGTCAAGAAAAACTAACATAAAAAAATCGCACGTAAACTCTTAGATGAGAGATATCAACTCCATCGCGATGTACATATCTCAAGTAGTCACCCCAACCATTTTTAGTCTCATCATAACCTAAAAAGATATTCTTCATAATTAAGAATCAAATAATAAATTAAAGCATGAAGTAACAAACTTGCAAGAAATTAATCAAATCACACACATCATAAACTTACAACTTCCTAATTCAAAATAATATCCATGTCATTTTACTTCAAAAATAATAAGTAGAAGAAGGATACCACTTGAATTTAAAAGAATCTCAATCTGATTTGTCAAATTATGGACAAATGTAGGCTGCATCTCAACCTGTCAACAAAAAGAGCAAATTTCTGACACATCTAACATTTTTAAATAAAATCAGAGAAAGAATTCACAATTCACGTTCTTCTCCACTCAGAAAGCATGTAGCAATTCGTTTAGTTTAAGTCTTTGTTATTCTGATTTCACAATTTTCAAAAGTAAATGTTTTTAATGTCTTCAATTTATCATAAATCACATAAAAAACTAAGACACGTTCAAGGTGGCACCGATCTTCTTTTCCTCAAAATGAAACAACAAAATTATTAAGAAAACTTATAGATTCAATGTAAACAATTATAACTTATACAAACCAAAACACAACTTTCGAATCTATATAGTAACAGAGTAGAAACTTTGTGGTGGAGATCAAACCCTTTGAACCCAAAATTGAATTATTAAGGACAAAAAAGCAAAACTGACCTGCAAAATTAGATACCCTAACACCAATTGATGATTTATTTATAATAAAGTCGTTGAATTTGTGTTGCCGTTTTTGCAAAACACCAGATGAGGAGTTTTTGGTGGGGGGTGGGGGGCGGGGGTGTGTGTTCAACCAATTTGCACAAATTCAACATCTTAACTTCATAATTAATTGTGTTGTAAAAATCTGAACAACATAAGAAATACTGGTGAACATTATTAGGATTCGAAATAAAATTTATACATCGACTATTCAATCACAAAAAAAATATAATCTGAAAAAGAACGATGTTTGATGAAACTGGGAAATACCTGGTGAAAGGAAAGAAGCAAATGAAGAGAGATACTAATTTGTCATCCTCGATGTTCTTCTGGATCGTCGATTTCAAGTTGCTTAAACGGCTCCCGCAAATGCCGAGCAATCGTTTTTGTATTTTAGAGAATGAGAGAGAGACTCGTGTGTGACCATCGTTGGGTTGAGGCTAGGGTTTTGTTGAGAAGTAAGATCTGCATTTTGAAATTTGAATCCCATTTGAATTTTAAATCCCATTTGAATTTTGAATCCCATGTTATGCACAAAAGCCTTTATGCACACTTGCAAGTTGCAGGTTGAATTTTAAGGAAGAACTAGAATTTGCGACCCGCGCTACGCGGCGGGTTCTGGTCATCAGTTTGGTAGAGCTTATCGTATCATTAAGTACATCTGCGACGTTGTGAATTACGTTAGAAAGCTACCGTCGATGTTCCTGAGCGAAATCCTTAGAAACATCAATTCCTCTTTGCCCTATCTGAACCATAAATTAGCAACTCAATTAGGTAGATTAATAGATTAGCAAACCTAATTATACAACACCAAAATGAATATCAACACAGACAACAACTCAGAACAATTTTTTCGGCCCAACCAATTAAGGAATTGTAATTCATGTAAGTATCTTATATATGACCCATGTACTTAGAAAGTACTGTATTTTAAGATTAAATCAGAAGATTAATAATATCAAAAGCAACTATACAAATGAAGAACATGCAATAATCTCACAAAGAAATAAACCAGCAAATGAAAATCATAATAGCAATTAATTCCTTACAATATCACAAAGCAATAAATCAAAAGACTAATAAAGTCAAAATTAGCAACAATAAATCAGATTGATAACAAAGCACTAAACTAAAATGAAAATCATAATAGCGATTATAAAACGCAACAAATTTAGCTCCCGGACCAATAAATTAGCAACTTAGTTAGGCAGATTAAGGAATACGACCCAATTATATAACAGTAAACTGAATCAACACTTAAACAACAAATCAGGAAAATTTTTATCACCCAATTAATTAATGACCTGCAACTCATCGCATTACCTTGCATATAAACCTTGTAGTTAAAAAGTAACAAATTTTAAGGTTTCAACATTGCATGGTTTGTTTTCAGGTAATTTATCAAGAGTTAAATCTTGTTTATTAGAAAATGAGAACAGAAATTTACCTGAAAGTCGTAAGTTCTTTGTTTGGCTCTTGTAGATGGCCCTCCTTAACTGTCGTAACCTACATTAAAAATCCACATTACATATTACTAAATTAAAATATATTCAAACATATTCCTGTATATATAGTTGTTCAATTATTTGAATTGGTTAAGTTTCATGTGAACTCGTATCTAATGACTAAACTATTACTTCAATTTGAATAAGTATTTTCTAAGTGAAAACTATAAAACATAGCATCAAAGGAACATAAAATGGCTTGACAAATAGATAATAATGTATGACATCAATCTGTATAGTTGACAAACAAATGCTAGTCAAACTTAGAAAATGTTCATAGTTGACAAATAAGGTCAAAAACATCAATGTCAGCAACTTCCTAATTTCTGAATATTTATCTTTTAACACAAACGGGTCAAATGGGTTTCAATTTTGTTCATTAAGCCCCTTCTACACTGACATAATAAAATTAATCATTTATGAATACTACTCATAAATACCTGATGAAATATGCATTGTCAAGACGCATAAAATCAAACAGAATGTAAGCAAAAAAACTAATTGTCACCCGACATACACAAACCAATGAAATTGTGTTTTATGAGTTTATTGATTACATAGAAACAACCCAGTTACTCCAAAAACTTTGTTATATACAAATATGCTTTTACCTTCTAAACTATTTATAGTCTAATTGGTTTCAAGTTTGAAGGTCTTCATGATTGAAGATGTACATGAATTAAGAAAGTTAAGACTTGCAATCGGGATGACGCACAATAGAAACTTCAAATATTGATTAGCAGTAGTTGCTTCCAACCAGGTGAGCATTCACACTCATATTGGATAGTATTGTTATCCGATGGCTTGCAAATTCACTGACCACACTTAACGTGTTTGCACACATATTCTACACAAAGCTCTTAATCGCTCCTGTAGATGATCCTCTTTAACTCTTGCCTGCAAAGCTGAATATGTTTATTACAAAGCAATAACTTAAAAGATTGCTAAAATAAAAAACAACCATAAAATCAAGAACATGCAATAACCTCACAATGAGTTCAGACATTTAAATACACACACATATATCTTTCACAGTTTCGTTATATTTGTCTTGTTAAATAATCAATTGTTTTCCCTCGTATACATGACCCATCCCACGGATATTTTTCTCATGTCATATAATCAAAAAACAAATGAAAACCAAAATTGAGCTCTAATGTGCTTTTAAATGATTTTAAAATGATCTGACAGAACTTGAATTGTAAATAATACGTATCTTGAATACAATCATCATCATATAGAATGCATATCAGCAAACAAATTGCTTTAAACCTTCAGATCATACTCAAAAGTATATCAAAGTTGAACTTCAATTATCATTAACAAAAAGACTGTAACTTTACAATCATAATTACATATTAACAGCATATCAGACTTTTACAGCTAAATACTAAAAGTAGTTGCTGTTTAAAAAAATACCAACCAATTAGCTTATTACGTCATTAGAAAGGTTAATTCACCTGTTTGGCGTCCTTGAAGCTTAAAAAAACCAATGGAAGCGAAGCCTATTAATCTATTATATCTTCAATTAAGAACAAATAAGAAGAAAGCAATTCCATTATAATCAATCTTCAAATGAACAATCAAATGCCAAAGTTCCATAAGTAAGAGCAAAATTAGGTAAAAATTGGACCAAAAGACCTACCTGTATAGAGCGTCTCACATGTGTTGGCCCCAAAATTCGAGCGGTGACTAAGCCACCAAGAAAATTTACGAAATAGAGTTGTGATTGGTGAATCAATGGCGAGGGAATTGGTGTCTGAGATAGTGAGATCGGAGATGGGATCTCAATCAAGGGTGGTAGAGCAGGTGCTAATAAAAAAAAACTCCCGAAAACATACATGTGGATGAAACTTCAACATTTTAAATGAAGAAGTTAACGTAATTGCAATTACAGACATTTGATTTGCCCTAACCTCTTCAATCGGGTTTGGATCCTCGATGGTAACCTCGATTTCTTCTTCGATGCCCATGCAATCGCCTGAGTCTGCTACCGCAATTGCCATCAACGTCACCATTTCCATCACCAATCGCTAACCTTGATTGTTGCTCTGATGAAAAAAACATGATAGCCGGAGGGATTGCTGTTCCGGCGACTCAACCGGAGGAGATGATGAGGGAGCGTCGTATGTTTAAAAAAACAAACCAAATTGAACATCGTCAGTTTCTCTCTCAACGTCGGTGACAAAATCACAACGAACGGAAGACAAAGAGGACATGCGGCCACAAAGACCGGCCTCCATCGCCGCCGATGAGAGGAAATTTTTGTCGGAGATTCATGAAGAGAGATAGCAGGTGTGAGAGAGATGAAGCGTGTAGCCACCGACATTGCTAAATGTTATATATATAATCGGCTACATATCATAATGAACAACTTCATTTTGTTCCCTTAGATAGGTTTTCCCCTGGAGTATTACATATCAAACTATGAGCCTCTTGTGGGTTATCTTCTTGATAATTGATACCATTCCAACTTACAAGTTTCCCTTTGGGCTGTGTTAGCCCCTGGTCCATTATTGTTAAACTCACCAAAGCAACATGTGTCAAGCCCAAATGATAGATTTAGACACCTAAATATGAAGTTTCAATTATTTGATTTACTTATTGCTTTCTTCTTAAATTTCACTTTCATTATATCATGATTTATGGTTTGTATATGTAATTGGCCGAATATTTAGCTTTTACTTTAGGATGTTACATATATACACAAAACTACAAAACATGTCGTTACAAGCACCTTCTCAAGGAATCTTGAATGTCATTTATGTATCCTTATTATTTATAGCCATTTCTTAATAATAGTTATATGACCATTAAAAAAGCATATGATTCTTTTAATGGCAAATGCTTACAACCATAACATATTTCTAAATTAATTTGGAAATCACCCAAATTTAAAGATGAAGAACTGCAAGTCACACTCAACCAAAATATTAACAAGACACATTAATTTGTTTTTGTAAACGCAGATCAATAGATCACACCTGACAAAGGTAACTTCTTTCAACTAATTGAAAACGCCATTATTGAAACAAATCGATACAACATACAATATAAAAAATCAAACTTAGAAACTTAAAAAATCAACCGATATATATGCCATTATGCATGCATGCATGTTCTCTTCAACTTGTTTTGAATCATGATCAAAGTCTGTAACAGTTTCTTGATTTCACGCAAATCGATTCTTACGGATGAGAAAACACAGGTGGCAAAGGTGGAAGATCCTTTATGATGTGATGATGATGAAAATCTTTTGGCGGGAAAGTGGGAAAAGGAGGAAGCTTTGGGAGAGAAAATGGCGGGCAAGGTTTCTTCTTATAAAATGGTGGTGGAAAGATGATCGGAGATGGTGGTTTTACTAGCGGCGGCAATGGCGGTTTTGGTGTCGGGTTGTAAACTGGAACCGGTGGCTTTGGTGTCGGGTTGTAAACTGGAATCGGTGGCTTTGGTGTCGGGTTGTAAACTGGAACCGGTGGTTTTGGTGTCGGTTTGTAAACTGGAACCGGTGGCTTTGGCTTGTAAACCGGTGGTTTTGGCTTTGGTTTGTAAACCGGAACCGGAGGTGGCTTGTAAACCGGTGGTTTTGGCTTGTAAACTGGAACTGGAGCTGGCTTGGAAACTGGCGGCTTCGGTTCACAATTTGGTGGCTTTGGCTTGTGTTCTGGGACCGGAGCCGGCTTAGTAATCGGTGGCTTTGGTTTCGGCTTGTAAACAGGTGGCTCAGGTTTCGGCTTGTAAACAGGTGGCTCTGGTTTCGGCTTGTAAACAGGTGGCTCAGGTTTAGGCTTGTAAACCGGTGGCTCTGGTTTCGGCTTGTAAACAGGTGGCTCTGGTTTCGGCTTGTAAACAGGTGGCTCAGGTTTCGGCTTGTAAACCGGTGGCTCAGGTTTCGGCTTGTAAACAGGTGGCTCAGGTTTCGGGTTGTAAACAGGTGGCTCAGGTTTCGGCTTGTAAACAGGAGCCGGTGGGTTTGGTTTCGGCTTATAGACCGGAGGTTCGGGTGTTGGTTTGTAAACCGGTACCGGAGGAGATTCAACAACCGGTGGATTATAAACCGGTGACGGAAAAGATTTCTTAAACGGAATTTTCGGCGGGAAAGGAATTGAAGGATAAACTTTTGGCGGGAGTTTAAAATGGTGACCAAAAAACTCGTGTGTTTTAGGCCAATGTGGTAGTTTTTTCAACGGTGGATATTTAAAATAAGGCCACAAGAATTTTGAAGTACAAATTGCTGATGAAAACTTAAGTTTTCCGGTTGTACCAAATGTGTGTTTTTGGTCGGATTTTGATAATAAATTAATCTTGATTGCATCTAAAGTACCATCATGAACTGCACAAGGTACATTTGCTTCATTGTGAAGTTGTACGTAACATTCTTCTGTTAACTTGCCGTCTTTCAAGATCTCTTGTGGTAAAGAGATTTTGAAATTACCGTTACCGTTAAGTTCACCGACACCTCTTGTTTTTAACTTCCCGTTTTCGAGCTTGCAGTCAACGGTTACTTTTAGGCCTGCACAAAGTCAAACATATATTGAATTAAACATGATATGTATTACACATTTACACGCTATATAAAACGATAGTGCTTAATTATTGATAATAAGAAGTGGTAGTGGTTATATAAGAGTCGTGTGTCACACATTCGAATTAATTAAAAAGCAGAAATGCATATATTATGCGTTTTTTAGACTTCTCTAACGTATATATTCTTGGTTTTGAAAAATACTAACATGAGGAAAAACAAAAACAAAAACAATCATTTTAATTAATTACCTGATAAAGCATGAGTGCTCTTAATATTACTCTCGTTACAATCCACACATTCTCCGGTACCGATTACCTCAATAACTTTGTCATCACCGTAACATAAACTACTAGAAAACAATATAATCAGCAAAAAACCCAAAACGGTTTCATGCCGAAAGAATGAATAAACCTTCATCAAGAATATTTGAAAAACACTGACACTATACCACTTAATCTATATAAGTTTTTAAGAACTACTCATTGAGTTGGTACTTTGATTAGTTTAGTAATACCATGTATATATAATACAATGGGAGTTTATGACAGTTGGGCTATAGCTATGAACAAGATCACATGACAGTATGGGACCCACATTTGAATGAAAGTTAATTAAAGGGAAAATAAAAGAAGATAAGAAAAATAAGTTAGAATAGGTTCAATTATATAACTTTTATTGATTGTGCTCTCAAGTGCATTCAATTCTTGATTAGATGCTAGCTTGTAAAAAAGTAACTAAATGTGACATCTACACCTACTAACTAAAGTTGTTAATTAATACCTCCATTTCTTGGTACTTCCTGATTGAGATTGTGACATGTTGCTGTTATTTCAAGAACTTCGACAAACTTTTGTAAATTCTTTCCATATTATATGCTTAAAGGGTTGTGTTATTTGAACACCCCAAATTTATTTTTTTACACCCCTATACGCTACGTATAGGGCTATACGTGGGGCAATACGTGGCAGGGCTATACGACCCGTATAGGCCTATACGCCCCCGTATAGTTCCACCGTCAGACAACTATGTCAGATTTGTCGGGTGTCGGTACCCTATACGCCCCGTATAGACAGACCTATAGGGGGGGTGTATAGGTGGGCTGGGGGGGTAGGATGATGGATTGGGGTGCTCAAATAGCAAGACCCTGCTTAAATTAACAACTCTAGATATTTTTCAAATTTATCATGTTAGACATATGAGTTATAATATGAATAACAAGTGTATAAATCATAAAAAGATGCATGCTTGATGCTTTTCATTGTTTTACTATATCTTAAAAAGGATTTGCAAACAATATCGCATGATACATGTTGCTATATATTAACAAACCAAAACTTTACAACCATTTCCATGCTTTTTATAATTGTTAAAACACTTTTTTAACAGTTAGCAACGTACATCTAGATCTTTGTGGGAAATTGTTAATGCTTCCTACATGAACAAACATACGTGTTTTGACATATCAGCATGCAATATATATCTTGTTTCAGCAATCAGTACGATCATTTAGGGTTTAGGGTTTTGAAATCTTGTTACAGCTTCAAGAACCAAGCTTCAGTAATGGTGGTGATGCTCAATTAGTAAGACAATCTTTCAAAAAATCTTTTTCAGTCCAGCTAGACATTTTATCAAACAGTTGGAAGACGATAAGTTGAAATGCTCATTTAAGGGATACAGATAGCTCAATTATTACCACTTCTTTGGTAGAGAAAACCCACAAATGAGATAGATTAACTTACAACGCCCAACCGTCTTCACAAATTGGAAATCAATCATTAATATAAAAACATTCAATTCTCCATTAAAGCGTCCCAAAGATTCAAAGACCTAGTTTTTAAAAAACGAACTGTAATGCAGTTCAATCATGTAATCGTTAAAATTTAATAACTGTTGAAGAAATTGTACTAATTATTAGAGCACTTTCAGCTTTCTAGATTTCACCCATCCTTAGATTGCATACTGATCAACGTGAAATTTGCCTCAAGTGTTACAAACTAACTATAAAATCTGTCGTTAAACCATAATTAAATATAGATATATTCGTGGGTAGTACAAAAACCAAACACAAAAGTTGTTTCTTACTACAAGTATGATTATGAAGTATTTTGTATATATATGTGATTTTTGTTTTGGTTTAATCTAGTTCCACTCGTTTATTATAATATCAGTGTCTAAACTAGTAAAATCGTGCTTTTAAGCTATCTGATTACAAGAAATTTTTTTTGAAATGGTACATTTTAGAAAAAAAAATTATGATAATGGTGAAGTAAAAAAAAAAAAAAAATGGTTAAACCGAGATTCCTAGTTGCGGTTTAAGAGTAAATTTTAATTTAGAAATCTGAACTTTGCAGGGTGTCAGGTATACCGCAATTCACAGTTGCGGTTTAGGACAAAACTATTAATCCGCAATTCATAGTTGCGGTTTA
>WOUH02015338.1:0-15649 GCA_009936405.2 Stevia rebaudiana
AAACTCACTGTTGTTGTTGTTGTGCTTGCATATGATTGTTGTTGTTGTTGTTGAACTAACACTTAACAGAAGTAAACCGACTTCTATTAATCAATTGTATGTTGTTGTTGTTGAGCTGATGTTTTAACAGTAATCGACCGGATCCTGTTAAAAAATTGTAAAATAATTAGTTCATCGGAAGATTTTCCGACTAACTATGTAATTTGTTGTTGTCGGTCGGGTTATCAATTTGATTTCTGACTATTTGTTGTCTTTGATGTTGTTGTAGATTTGTTATGAATCAATCAGGTTTTCAAAATATTAAGTTTGTAACTAACTAATGTTGCGTTGTACCATGTTTGAATGAAAACAGTTGCTGAACATATTCTAAATAAAGAATCGAAAATTAATTTTCATCAATTTATGTTGTTTACTACTTGTTTGAGTGAAAACTGTTGTTAATCGGACTCCGAATCGGAGTCGGAACATCTATCGGGTTTCGAATCGGAAACCGAAATGTTAACCGGGTTCCAGATTTGGAATCGGAACGTTAATCGGATTCCGGATCGGGAATCGGAACGTCAATCGGATTCCGGATCGGGAATCGAAACGTCAATCGGATTCCGGATCGGGAATCGGAACGTCAATCGGATTCCGGATCGGGAATCGGATTGAAGTTCGGTTTTCAGTTCGAAAAACGGTTTCCGGGAGAAAATCGAGTTTCGGGTCGAAAAATGAGTTTCGGACCGAAAAAAGAGGTTCGGGGTCGAAAACCAGGTTTCAGGTCGAAATCGAGGTTCGGGCCGAAAACGGGTCTCGGGCCGAAAAAAACGGGTCATGGGTCGAAAAACGGGTTCGGGTCGAAAACGGTCCACGGGTCGAAAAAGGTTCGAACCTGACCCGAACCAGGTTCAGTGGGCTCGAACCATGGCTCGAGCCATGGTTTAGCCTGGTTCTCGGAAATGGACTCTAGCCAGCGACCAACCGGCTCGAGCACGAGCTCGGTAACGACCTCGGCCACGCGACCAGGTGGCTCGGTGATGGTGCACGGCAGCGACCTCGGTAACGACTCGGTCGTTACCGAGAATGGTTCTCGGTAATGATCTCATGTTCCTCGGCAACGATGCTCGGGAACGATCCCTGATTCTCGGAGATGGTTCTCGGTAATGTCCCCAGGAACGATCTCGTGTTCTCGGTAATGTTCCCAAGAACGATCTCGACAACAAGATCAGAGTTCTCGGTAACGACCTGATCGTTACCGAGAACAGTACTCTGCAACGATGTCGGCGACGCCGAGTCGTGTACGAGCTGGGCGACCAGAATGGGTTCAAAACGTGGTTTTTCGCATTTTGTTAAATTTTGGTGATACTTTTCCAATACACCAAGCCTAGAATCATCATTATTATCATAAATTAACATGTTCCAATTGGAAAATTCAAGTTTTGAGCATCGGATCTTCAGATTTGAAAATATCCCAAAATGGACAATTTTGCCATTTTTAGTGATTTTCTTGGATTTGCTTGGTTCCAGCCATGGAATCCAATTGATTATGACTTTTTAAACATATATGAATGTATCTAATCAACAAGTTTGAGTTGTAGCTCACCAAATGACAGATTTGGCTTTTGTTATTCAAAAACACTTTGACTTTTTCAAGTCAAGGATCAAACTCTTGAATTCCTTTGAATTAGAAGCAGAAAACTTGCAGATATGCATAGATATTAATATCTAACATATTGGAATCAAAATCCATGAACAATTTCAAGTATTTAGCATACCTTGATTTTGGGTTTTCAAAGCAGAACATGAACTTTGAATTTGAGACTTGAATTTGAGCTGTAATTGGATTGATTCATCACTTGGGACTTCTTAGAAATGATATTTCTAACTGGTTTTGATCAATTTCAGGTCTGATTATGGTGGTTTTTGAGGCATACGAATTTGAGAGCATTAGATGGAATTTTTGAAAGTCAAACTTGACTTTGTTGTTCAATTGAGGATCAAAGGATTCAGATTATGATTGTTGCTGATTCCCAAACACCTTGTCACCTACTACAAAATATCTCAGCCCCCAATTTGTATGGTTGAGGATGAATTGACCATGGTCAATGTATGAATACTTGTATTTTTCATGTATTTTCATGTATACTTATACATGAAACATACATACATACTAATTTGATGCAATTGTACATACATACACATATGTATGTATAAATTGGGCCATTTGTGAGTCGGAAATCCTACCGGTTACGGGTTTTTACCAATTTTTGCTAATTTTGGCTATTAAATTTCATAAATTATGAAATTTCCCAGTTTGTTTAATTTCCTGCAAATCGTTGTTGACTCTCAACTTAATATGATTTGTTTGAAGTAATTGGACGTATTTGACCTTCAAGTTAGGTCAATTTGTCGAATTTTCGCGAATCGAGTATTGTTGTTGACTTTTGTTGACTTTTACCGAAATTTCTATCCAATTGCAATTCATTGTTACCCGTTACTTGTTGTCGTTGTTATACCATGTATATAATCACATATAAACATATAGATGTGTTCTCTCATGCATATATACCCATATATACATAAGTGTTTGTATTTAAATTAAAATTATATTTAATTTAAATATAAATCGTGAATTTTGACGGAATGTCACACCAGGTAAGGAAATCAATGAAAAAATGTAAAACCTTGTATAAGTAGAAATCTCAACACTTGCACCAAAGGGACTTGAACCGATTCTCGATCTTCTCTTCTTGGAATAGATTGGTTTGATGCCAAAGAAGCCAAATGGGAGCATAGGAGAGTTCGAGTGTATGTGAATATGTTGGTTGTTTGCGTGGTGCAATTCTTGCATTCGCTCTCCTTTTATAGATGTAAACATGGTAGGGAATCATATCTGTTTCATTTGCTAAACACAAGGTGCCCAAAATTGGTGATGAAGTGTATTGTTGGTGAAAAGGGGGAGGCTCTAGGAGCATATTTGGGGAAGGAAAAAGGTTGAGTATGTGGGGAGACGGATGTTAGGCTATGCGTAATGAGTGAGTGAGGGTAATGACGCGTCAGTGACACACTACCGTTTGCCATGTATGAACCTTCGCCTTGCCTTGCTTCTTCACTCTACACAAATGAGAGAGGGTGTCATAACCTGAGTGATGTTTTAGGGGTGTAATGGGTGTGTGATGGTGAGAGAATTTTAATAATTAGTTTAAGCATTGATTTAAAAAAAATTGAGATAAATGTAAAAACTAAAAACCAATTGCAAATAAATTATAAAAACATAATTAAACATTCAAATATTCCTAAAAATACATAATTTAAAAAAACACTCATATTAAACGTGCAAATTAATTAAACAGAATACATAGATATAAATCATAGGGTTGGCACGGTTGTTTCTCGCATACTGCTCGAGCGGTTGTTCCAAAGATGTTCAACCAAATCTGATTTAAGGTTTATGTGAACTTTCTTCGTTGCGTATGTCAGCGCGATTTGCTCGTCTCTTGTCATCGCTGATCTCAACATGTTGGTTCTCATCCGGGTCCTCATAGTATTCGCAAATGGTGAAACCTTGGCCTTCTGTAATCATGCTGTGTAATACAATGCGTTCTTACTTTGTTGGGCTTCAAAGCACGTGTCGGGTGAACAATTATATGCCACTTCATTTTAAGAACCCCAAATGATTGTTCTATATCTTTTCGAGCTGATTCTTGACGCTTCTTAAAGTAGTTACGCTTTTCTTTATCATCGTCCTGACTTCTAGAAGATTTTACCAACGTAGCATAGGGAGGATAAATACCATAAATAAGATAGTACCTGTATTTGTAGAACGTTTCGTTGCAATAAAATGAAGATCCGGGGGTCAATGCCATTTTCAGTGTCATTAAAAACCAAAGTTTGGTTTAAAACGTCAATATCGTTGTTCGACCCGGCTACATAATAAAACCGATGCCAAATTCAGAGATCTTGAGACGCCACTGCCTCTAGCATGATAGTAGCATTTGAATGATCGCATTGTTGGAATTGGCCTCGCCATGCAGTTGGGCAGTTTTCCCACTCCCAGTGTGTACAATTGATGCTTCCAAGCATACCGAAGAAACCATGTTGCTCCTCATGAAAGTCATAGGTTGTTGAACATCGGTAAAAATCAGCCTCTGCCCGGTACAGACAAATACTACCTATAATTCTGTATAGTTAAAATATTTTAATAAATTTGAATAACACATAAATAATATGAAAAATATAAAATAAATCAAAACATACCTTTACGAAAATTGTTAAAACTGTCACGTGATGTTTTCTCGGAATTCTTAAATAGTCATACCACGAATCCGCACAAGTGTCGTACCCGAGTTGACGAACCGCTGACGTACATTTTTTGCAGAATTGAAAAAGCGAGTCTGCCTCTGCCATCATATTTTTATTGAAAATACTCATCATACCCTTCGAGATCTGAACATATTCGGCTAAAAAAGATTGCGACCCAGGCGAAAATGATGTGTAAATTGGTAGTCATTGTACGTCGAATCAATACGAAAATAATCTTTGACTGGGAGTTCGTGATTCGTTGCACAGTCACGGTTTATATAAGCTCCTGTTTGAATTGTTCTAGCAATATGTTGAGTATAATGTTCCACCGCGACTCCAACCGCTGCTATGAACAACTCATCTCCGTCACTCGAATCGAAATAATCATAATACAATTCTGCCGGGTTCACCATTTTGTGTGTTTGAAAAATAAAGTCGAGATTTAAATGATGATATGATAATGCGTTGTGAAAAAGATAGGTGTAACACCCTAGGAAAATTCCACATCGGCCGTGGCACATGAGAGATCTTGGTTCATAAAGAATGTCCTGCATCTAATATCACCAACACGTTTTAGGGCTTAATGGTATTGGATGAGAGGAGAACTCCACAGTTAAGCGTGCTCATGTGACAACAATCCAGGATGGGCTGAGAAGTTTTCACATGAGCAACCTAAGGCAAATCCGTAAGCTGTGAGCTAGCAAAGCAGACAATATTTGCTATACGAGATGCCGGATGTTACAATAAAGAAAACGTTTTTAGAAAAGCCTTAACTTTTATAAACTTAAAATACAAAGTTATAAAGTAAATTATAAACCTATTTACATGTGTAACAGGTTAAGTGAAGAACATTCGTGACAATCTAAGAAGCATGGACCTAGACTAATCTAACTAGCATTTATGTTATTTTGTTTAAATGTATTCCCTTTGAACAATTTATTTGACTTATTTGAATTTAATGAAAATAAAACATTTTTCATGTTAATTATATTGTACCTCTTAGCGACACATGTGATGAATAATCGTATCAAGCTCTGACGATTTCGCGTCGGTTGGGGTGTGATAGATTGGTATCAGTTCAGCTATGTGATATGTCTTACATGCTTACTATGCTTCATGTGCTCTATAATATTACATGTTTATCCCGTATATAAATATGCCTTAGATAAACCGATGACATTCTAACCTACACATATACATATGGTCTAACCGTAGACCATGAATCATTATATCTGCTTTGTGACACTATACACTATCACGCACTTACACAATGATCTAGTGCTCCCAAAACATCATTGATTTCAAACTTTCACTTACCGTTAGAGTTTTAGTTATGAGACGGACGTGTAGTAACTGGAAGGATGATTTTTCATCTATAGGCCAAAGCATGTCGCTCGTCTCATGAACTATACAACTCTAATATGTCAACGGTATGCAAAAACCCTATATACCATTCAAATGTTTCAACTCATATATAATGATACCTCTTAAATTATAATATTTAGAGGGTGATGCCTCAAATTGCTATAATCTAATAGTACCTATTATTGTTTTAATCTACATGAAATCATGTTGTTGGTGGGTGATTCCTCTTGATAATATGATTTGATATGAATCCTTTAAAAATTTCATATATTTTACCTAATGCTATTAGTATTGTCATTTCTTTAGTTGTATTACTAAGGGGTGATTCCCATGATAATATAATCTAATGAGATCTCAATATTATCCTGCATTAATCAAAACACAATGATTTACTTATACCTTTAATTCATATTATCACGAATTATCATTTGTTGATCTTTCATGAGGATACGTTTAATAGGATTAGCAATAATTTCACTTTAAATTGTGTCACCTGGAAGTATCATATGTTGATATTTCATAAGTGACATGATTAATTCATTTACATTAAAATGTTCTATCACACTTATATGCAAACACATTAAACAATTAAATGTCACAACAATTTATCATAAGTGACACAATTAAATTCTTTATGATTTATTTCGTTAAAGAACAATCAATTCATATTACATACGCTATTTATTCATATCATTATACTCTATCACATTCATATACAATATGTTTACACATTCACATGACACAATTGAAATCTTTATGATGTATTACGTATAAAGATCAATCAATTCATGTTACATACAAAATTCACTCATATAGCAATACTCAATTACATTCATATGCAATACTTACACATTAACATGACCCGGTTGGAATCTTTATGAAGAGATCAATCAATTCGCGCGACATACCCGGATCATTCTACATTTGGTACAAATCAGTCAAAACCCAACAACGCTATGACGTTACACCTAGGATTGGTGATAATTATTTATCAATAATAATTTAAGGTTAATCAATATCACGCATCACATGTATTCTAAATACACATCATTATAATACTCAATTTACGATTCAACAACATTATAGTTATGATTTATGACAATTAGTTATCATTTCAATCTAAAGTTCTAAACATCTAACTCTACTTATTTTTATTCTTCAGTCCACGAATCAACATTCTTCGACATCATATCATTAATCAATCCAAAGCTCCTAATGCCTTGTCATTTCTATCCTTATATTAAACCATAGTTCAAAATCCTACAACATTATACTCAAGATTTACAATATTCATTTATCACCATAATCTAAAGCTTCGTAAAGTCTCCATACATTCGTTCCATGATATTATGCATAAGTTTAGTGACCTTTATTTATCATTTTAACCGATGTTTCATAATGTCACATATTCTATGGATATTCATTGAAATCATCCACCTACTAAGTCATACAAACATCAAACTTCATTAAAAATTAATTTAAATTATCATTTGGAACCACAAATGAATATGATACTCAATATTTCATTTAACCAAGTTCAGGTATCATATGACGGACTTGTAATAATCCGTTGGGTTATGACTGGTTATACCAAACGTCATATGAATACAAAGACTATGCTATCATTTTACGCTTTTCAATCCAGTCAAAGTTAATGGTTCTACGTGATGAACACCTTCGGCCTATACAGTCAAAGTATGTTATACAAAACGCCATGCGAACTGTAATAATCTCGGTCGAGTAAGGAATTCACTTTCATTACCAACTCCTCCATGTGTTAAGTCTCATGCGATGGCGGAACTAAGGTAACCATGTAAGACTAATTGGTTTTGCGGGTGCACACGTAACGGAATTTGCATAACATGAGAATCTTAGTAAAACCTGTTGTACAAGATGATAAGCACCAACGAAGAAAACCCAATCAAATTCAGGTTTTCATTTTAGACTTTCAACTTATTCAAATGTGCAAAACTTTTACACGTCACTCTTAATCTCTAATTCTATCCAAATAGAAAATTCAAAGCCTTGCGTAACATTTTATTCAAACTCAATATTTTGGACTACATTGTTATTCAAATATCAAATTCTATGTTTTTAAATACATTCTTAATGAAATACTTTGAATTTCAAATGTTATGTTCATTGTTTTGGTCTACACTTTTATCGAAGTATCGAATCCGAAACTTCATGTTACACTTTTAACTAAATGATGGTCATATAATATACTACACAAACGATAATCCAAGGGTTAGACTACAAATTTTATTTAAATAACTACTCGAGTTTTCAGACTGTCGTTTCATTCCAATTCAAGACTTTAGATTTCAAAACTTAGGATTTTAAACTACTATATTCTTGAAATCCAAGGGTATTTAAATGTTGTTTACTGTTCTAACACAACAAACTATCGGTCTATGTTTCTAACGTTCCTCCGACCCAAACAACTTCTAATTATCATAACAATTCTACTAATGTGTCGGCAATATCATAGGATCTGATTAAGGAATACACCCATGTATTCAACATGTGGTGGGTTAGTGGTTGAGTTCGCACTATTTATAAACATTATCAATACATGGATGTACACTTTAATCAGAAATTATGAGAACCTGACTCCTAGTTGAAAATCAATACCTATAACTTTTCACTTAAAGTAGGGGAGAAGCATACTATGCAGCGCGTTCCTACACGTTTTGCTGTGATCATTTATACCACACAGTATACTATACAACCACACGGTAAACTATTCGACCTTCCTTTTGATCTTCAATAATATTTCAAACCTACTACCACACAATCAACACTTCGACTTCTCTTTTAATCTTCTATAATATTTCAAATATATTCAAACACACTAACGATCATTTTTTTTCAAACCTAACCAAAACAAGTTCATAATGAATTTTATCAAGGAAATCCTAAATTAATCAAAGTTCAATTCCCCATAATGAAGAATCATCTACATCCAATTCTGGACCTTTAGAATAAGAACAACTCCACGACAAAACCAACAAGTGTGGTTTCTGCTTACGTAAGTCCAAATTCACCATTACAAAAAGAGTATACACACTCATTCCCCAACAAACAAACCAAATTCCATTGTACAAACAAACCCTAGTAATCTCACACGTCACATTATATTTAACCCCATATCTATTCTTGAATTACCTCACAAACTGCATACCTTATTCATGACAACACTCAAATCTCATTATCCTTCCGTCACAATGCGAACTATTGACACTCTACTTAAGAAGCAAACACGAACATAGACACTAACTCTCGTGGTGCAATGCCTTACCTACTCAACAAAACTAAGCATCAATCATATGTAAGGTTGTGTGATTGATTCATGCTCATGATTAAAAGAGAAATCATAACTATGGAATTTATCTCCAAGCTCTTTTCTACTTCTAGTGTTCCAATGTTGACTACTAACCATTCTATCAAACTATCGCCTCACATGTAGGTCCACTCAACACTCTTATTGGGACTAGCGTTGTGACTTACAAACTCAACACAAACACATACATCGTGCATTCCTGATGATCTCTATGTTTTTCTTCCGATGTACATTGGTGATTCAATGTATCATGTAGAGAAACTTCAGAAAATCGTGCATCGAGAAACCAATAATCTCATGAAACTAATCAACGAGTGTTCATTGGTGAATCGATACACTTAATAGAGAAACGAGTAGAGATCATGAATTGTAAACAACTCAAACGTAGTCAAATCCTAATAGTCAATATCATCACTAGAATTCAGTTATGTGACAAACTCTTCCTTATAAATTTTGGGACGAAATTTTCTAAAGTAGGGGAGACTGTAACATCCACGATTTTTTCGATGTAATTTTTCCGTCTTGTAAACGTGAGTTTGTTAAATGAGAATTAAGTGGAAATAATTGCACTTCATTATATCACAAATCCTATATAAATATAGAAAGAAATATGTTAATATATATATAATTATTCATGTTAGGTAAACAAAAAAATTTAATAAAATATTATCTTACATTATATACTATAATATATAAAACTTTTATATAATTAATACAAATTATAAACCATTTATAAGAATCCATGGCCAAACTATAAACGAAACATATAATTCAATTTAAAGGGACATGATGTCTTATTCATGAAGAATGAGACAACAGGAACATAATCGGGCAATAGATGAAAGTTTCAAACCAGTTGACTGGTCAACATGCGCGACCCATGGGTCTTACAACCCATGGATCGTTGTCTTCCTCGCCCATTGGGATCTCCACGACCCAGATTTCAAACTGTGTTCGCTCATCGTTTGACCCACAAATCTCGCGATTGAACGCGTATTCTTTCCCTGAAACCAATCCAAACTTTAATTCCACCAGACCAGAACGATGGCCGGAATCCCAATCAGAAACCACACGACCACCGCCCCACTGCTCGGAACTCGATCTCCCTTCTTACTCAACATCACTCGAAGGTAAATTCACCCGCGTGTTCGTAATGATCTGTTAAACAAAAACCCCAAATCAATTTAGCGGTTTAACATCCAAAATCGCTTCTTTGAAATGGATCTAACCTAGGGTTCTTGAGAGAGAATCAGATTTGCTTTAAAAAGACACTTAAATAAAATAAATAACAAATCAGTTTGAGTAAGACACCCTAGCCGAGATGGTTAGGGTGCACCACACACAAACCCGAGGTCGAGGGTTCGAAACCAGACTTCACCGATTTTTTTCCAATTCTTCAAAATTAAACTTAAACAAATCATAAATAATTCATTTTAACTCCATTTACAACTCATTTTATATCAAAATTCATCTAATTTAATTCTCTATTTTATAAAAATATAATCTTAGGCATTTTAACAGTTTAAAAAGAAAAGTTTATTTAAAAATCTTTAACTTTTATAAAATTATAATATTTATAAAACATAGTTTAATAAGTTTTAATTGTTTAATAATTATTAGTAAATATATTTATAAATTCCTTTTTTGTTTAAATCATAAGTTTTATAAAATGTTTTAAATTTTTATAAATTAACATTATAAAACTAAATTGTAGAGGTTACAAGGTTTATAAAAATAAGGAAAATTATAATGTTTATGTATATAACAAATTCTAGAAATAATATATCCAAATCCTAAAATTTAAATTAGAAATTAAAAGTTATATTGTTTTTAATTTTATAAAATAAGTTTTTTAATAAAAAATATACATAAATTTTTTTATTTTTTTTTCGCAAACTTTACCCAATATTACAAATTATAAATATGGAATTTATTATTATTTTACTAGGATTTTTCTGATTATTTAACTTTATTTAAATGTTTAACTAATTAAAACAATAAAAAAACGCAAAACGGGTGGCCACGTGACCGTACCCAAGACCTTGGGCGTGTGGGTAATTAGCTCTAAGACCATTCTCATCTTCAAACACAACTTTGATTGTTTACTCAAAAGCCAAAAAGAAAATTAAGAAATACTATTAATTGGACAACTTGATTTGATTAGTGGAGCTGTGAAACAATCAAAGGTTAGGAAATTTTAAAATACTTTTTTTTTCTTTTGCCATCTTTAATTCTTTTGACAATTGTAAAGTTTTAGTTTTCTCATCTATACTAGACTTTTTGATGGTGGATGATACTGGAAAAATTAGATTTGATCAGCTGTGTAGGTAGAAAAGAGAGAGAAATTACTTTTTCTTTAATTAAAAGTTTAGGTTGATTGTGAATGGAGTAGTCTAACCACACATGTATGGGTGGTTCGGTCCTTACTAACAAAAGTTATTGTTTTATACTTTTGTCACTTTGTTAAAATTCATCCCCAATTCCGTTTGAAGCAAGAACCCTAGAGTTTACCTTGATCAAATTGATTATATTATTTGATTTATTTTGATAGAAATAAAGTTAGGGCATTGTTTAACTCATGCAGAAGAACCAAAATCATATTATGATTACCTGGTTTGGTTACGATTTGAAGGTCTTCGAGTTCGAGTTGTCCTTGGTTTTTCTAGAATCGATTTCGTTTTCCAGGGAGTGTTTGAGTGTGAATCGTGGGTTTCATAAGCTGTGAATGATGGTCATGAATGATTACCGAGCATAATTTGTATTGAATTTGATTAGATGTTTTAATTCGAGTTAAATGGGTACGGTTTCGTTTGTTATCGATGTTTGAAACTGAAATTGACCAAGCCATCATGTTAGCGAGTTGTAGGCGTAAGTTTTAGATTATTTAATTTTGCGTTTCCGTCAATATTTGACCGGTTTAATGTTTTCCGGTGAGAGGAGCGACCAATATGGCCGGAATTTGGTCGACGTGATTTTTCAGTTTCAACCCTTGGAGTTTGGTGAGATTATTAAATTCGGTTTATAAACTTTGGGTTGAGGAGTCAAGTTTATACCACGTTATGTCAAACCTTTAATTAATTGTTTCATAATAAGTTTATTTAATTTAGTATTTATAAATAGTTTTCAATTTTTTTAATGTTTATGAAATTAATAAATCTTGTTATATATATATTTCATATATGTATTTATATAAAATATACAAATTTCACGTGGTTAGTTTTATTTTATGATTATCATGCACATATATATGACATAATAATTTAAATAAAATTGAATTTTATTTAGATCAGAAACAAATAGTTACGTTGCCGGAAATGTTTGTCGTAAATTTTACGAAAATTACAGTATGTATGTATGTAATGTATGTATGCATGTTTGTATGTATGTATGCGTGTGTGTATGTGTGTACGCAATGTGTGTGCGCGTGTACATATTATATGTATGTATGTATGTATGTATGCACATATATAATATATTTAAATTTACATGCATTATGAAACTAAGGTGCTATTTGTTTTTTAACAGATAAATCGTCTTCAGTCTGCGGGCCACATCTGCAAATATCTTTAGAAAAAAAGGTGGACCAAACCTCCGTAGTCTTCAAGAAAAAGACTGTTTATTTTTTAACGCCTGTAGACTACTAAAATAAACTGGTGGTGGTGTATGAACGGTACTGATGGTAGACGGTGGTGATAAACAGTGGGTGGTAGTACACAGTGAGTGTTGGTGGTGGACGGTGGGTGGTAGTAAACGGTGAGTGTTGGTGGTGGACGGTGGGTGGTGGTGGTGGTAGACAGTGAGGATGGTGGTGGACGGTGGTGGTTGACAATGGTGACGGTGGTGTTGGTGGTATACAATGGTGATGGTGGTGGACGGTGGTGGTGGTAGACAATGGTGATGGTGGTGGCGGTAGAAAGTGGTAATGGTGGTGGACGGTGGTGGCAAACGGTTGGTGGTGGTGGACGGTGGTGGTGGCGGTAGACGTCGGTAATGGACGATGGTGGGTGGTGGTGGTGGTGGACGATGACTGTGATGTTTAACTCTCTGCAGACCTTACAAGTGGCTGTGCGAAGTCTTCACCATGAAAAGCTCACGCAGACATTTTTTAATGAAACATCTTCGAATAAACAAACAGTCTGCATATAGCAATGATTGTGTGTGGTATGCGCGACACAGACATAAGAGCCTGCGTATACGTTTTAAAAAAGCAAACACCACCTAACATGTAAGCTTTCTAACTAACAGTAATTTTCAACTTACCAATAATACATATGTAATATTAATATTAAACAAAATAAAAAGATTTGGATCACTTTTGACGAGAATTCACGTGTTTACTCTTCAGAAAGTATAAAATTCGGAATTGAACATATAAACCGAGAGGCAAAAAAATGAAACACAAATAACTATTGAACGATTGAGGAAGGTTTATTAGGTAACCATAAAAAAAAGAGAAAACTGGGGAATACTTGTGGATGGTTCATCTTTAATATACAAAAAAATCCAACACAAAAAAAATAATACAGTACAAAAAAAATAATCCTTGAAAAATAATAATCAAGGACAAAAAAATTTAATTTAGTACAAAAAAAAATTATCCATTAAAAAAGAATAATCTAGTACAAATAAAAATTAATCCAGTACAAAAAAAATAATCCAGTACAAAAAAAAGTCAACGACCCACAAGTGTTGCACAGTTCCCTCTTTTTATATGGTTTTCCAATAAACTTTAATATAAAATAAGAAAAGTAAATATTTAGAAATACATTTTGTTTTATCATAATACATTTATTTTCTTTACGTTAATTGTTTAATTTATTACTTATTAAGAAGTTGATTTCTTTATTAGTTAAACTAGCTTAAAACTCGTATATTACACGGTTTTGCATAATCAATATTTAAAATTTTATCATTCAATCATTGCATATATATATATATATATATATATATATATATATATATATATATTAAGTTACTAAGTTTTGAGCACTTAAACAAATAAATGTTTCACACTTTTATAGCTATAACTTATTCTTTAATATTTTAAATATATTCATTAATATTTTTTTTTAATATATGATCCTTAAATTTAGTTGATAATTATACACAAATTAAAGAAACGTTAAATTTAAAATTTAAATAGAATAAGTACGGTTTTCTGTCTAAGATTTCTAAGACTTAAACAGTTTTAGTCCACCCTTAATAGATTTCATCCATAATGTTTCAAATCTTAACAATTTTTGTCATTAAACCTTTAACTGAAGACTGTTAAGACTTAACCGTTAGGGACAAAAACTGTTAAGACCTGAAACATTAGGGTCGAAAAATGTTTATACTTGAAACGTTAGGGACGAAAACTGTAAAGACTTAAAACGTTAGAAATGAAAAATTTTAAGACTTGAAACGTTAGAAATGAAAATTGATAAGTCTTGAGACATTAAAGACCGTTTCTGTTAACGGTGGACTGAAATTGTTAAGTATTGCGAACCTAATAGATAAAAAATGTAGTTTACTTTTTTAAATAAACAAGACAAATAGTTAATTAGATAATAACAAATTCACTATATTTTATAGTTTAAGATAATATAAAAAGTGTAAAAGAATTCAAAATATTAATCTACTTAATGTAAATAATCAAAAAAATTTAAAATTATGAGAAAATGACATGTGTCATTTTTTGGAATGCTTTATTAGAGGTAGATAGGCCAAGTTCGTTTTGTGTAGATACAAAGTCGTCACATGTTTCGAACAAACTATAAAATGGATTCAATTCAGAATATGTTTTTCTGAATAAATATAAATTTGGTTCATGTTAAGAGATGTTTTAACCAAAATTGATTAACCTTTAAATAGTAGCTTCGCCCTTCTCTAACCAAAATGGTTAAATTTAAATGTAAGGTTCGAGGGAGTTTACTTTACATTCAGTTGCATAGACGTAGAACCAACGTCCAAACAGATGAAGAAGGTTGGGGTGATGAGAGGCCATGATCCTGATTTTCTAAAACTCACGTTCCCCACATTTTATCCTCTATGATATGTTCTTATCGGGAGTTCTTCTGATGTTATTTTTAGGTGTTTGTGTAAAAGGAGCAAAAACGAAGTTAAAACGATGAAGACAAGCATACAGGAGAACACGAAGTTAACCGGGAAGCCATGTCGTGAAATTCAATGAAAAAAATGTATTTTACACATTAGACCAGATCTGGTCTAAGAAACGAACTTGCGGGTGGAACCGGAGTTTTAAATCAGGAAACTTTTAATTATGGGACCCTATGCGATACGCGCAAGGAGCAGGCTAAAATTGGGCTTACGCGTAGCTTTCAGAAAAACAAAAACGCGTCCCCGACTACTTTACCCTAAGAGCTACGCACAGAGGAGGCTAGCGCAGCTGCACGATACGCGTAGGTTCCTATATTCACTAAAACCCCTAATTTTAAAGTATAAATATAAAGGGGCGGGTTCATTGATGAGGGTACGGTTCACAGCCGCATTGTGTAATCCCCGTGGATTTTCGATTCGTAATTCCGATGTAATTCCGATTTCAATTCAATGCATAACATTCATTTTGAATTTCGTATCAATATTTATGTATAATTCAATGTTACGAAAAAGACAAATACGCGATTACGCGATCCTGACACGTTAAAACGTCACCCG
>WOUH02015364.1:0-15644 GCA_009936405.2 Stevia rebaudiana
TAAGATTTTGTAAAGAAAATGAAGGTTAGAGATTGTACCCACTCCAAGCTAGAATAATAAAGAAGATTATGAGAATGGTAGAACTTGAGATGATGAACACCAAACTCCAACACTAGAATTCTTCAAATCAAGGCACTAAAATACTTGGACAAGGTAGCTAGATCTTCAAATGGTTGACGTTCTTGTGAGAAAACTAAGAAAAAGAGTTTCCATAGTTCTTTATTATGATCAAAGAGAGGTTTTAAAAATAAGGTTTCTTGAAGATTGGAAGAACAACTTACCAAGAGAATGATGGAAGAGTCTCTGCCGAGATGGGAGAAAAGATAAGTTGGTAAGGTGAAATGATAGAGTTGGTAATGTTCCATACTTATAGTGGATTGTCAAAGTATGAGTATGGTTCCTTTATTTTTATATTAAATTTGAACGTACACTTAAAGATCTTTACTTATCCAGATCTTGAATTGTTAAGTTTATATTGTCTGTTCGAAAGAATTGTTATTCGAATGAAGGGGTTGGCTGTTCGAACGACTATTGGCTGTTCGAATGACTATTGGCTGTTCGAATGACTATTGGCTGTTCGAATGAACAAGTGTTGTTCAAAAGATAATTGCCTGTTCGAATGAACAAGGGCTGTTCGAATGAATTAATCAATTGAGGCTGTTCGAATGAATTATTAATATGAGGCTGTTCGAATGAGTTAATCAATTGAGGCTGTTCGAATGAAGGATCATTATTTATATATATATTTGGGTGTTCGAATGATATATATGTTAAAAAGAATAGGTGCTCTTCGAATGACTATATAATTCAAAAAGGGTGTACTATATTTAATATGGATAAGTAGTGTTCGAATGAGCATTTTGGATGCTCTTTGAATGATCAGTGGTGTTTGAATGCATGGCTGAATTTTAAATATATATATGTGGTGTTGTTCGAATAGCATCTTGCTCTTCGAATGGCTAAATGTATTGTTCCTTTATTCGAATAGGCATTTATATATTAAGGAGGATATACTTGTTCGAATAGCATTCCATTCAAATGGAAATTGCTTGTTTGAATATGGTGAAGTGTTCAACAAAACCATGTGGTGTTTAATATTTAATTGCTTGTTCATTCGAAGAGGGGTTTACGGCTCTTCGAATGGTTTAAATAAAGGTTGCCTGTTCGAACGGTTTATTTTAAAATCATCTACTGTTCCTTGTTCGAACGGTTTATTTTAAAATCATCTACTGTTCCTTGTTCGAACGGTTTATTTTAAAACGTCTACTGTTCCTTGTTCGAACGGTTTAATTAATATGTCTTTCGAACAAGGGTTATTCGAATGAGTTGCTTAAAGCCAACTTTGACAATTTACTTATATATATAGTTAAAGGTATAAGTGAATACGATCACAGTTCACGTATTTAATATAATACGTATAAATGTACGTACGACTAAGTCAAAGACGGACCTGAAAATGTACGGTTGTCACACCTTGTTCGTGTCGCCAACACCACCACCAAACCAATTTTATGGATTTTGACCCTTATTTAAGTATTTTGCACTTTTAACCCCTAAATATTAGGTTTCATGTAATGACATCTTTGGCCTCTCAACTACTAGTATTAACTAACTAGTTTAAACACATTTATTTAATCAAACTCACTTAACTCCACTAGTTATTTGTTAGTTAATATGGATTATTACTAATAGTTTATAAAAAAAAATTGTTACAAACTTTTATTACATATTATAAGCGTAGATTACGCGGTTAACCAAAATGGGTCTGTTGGTGCACGATGTTTATCAACAGGTTTCGGTTATAATTAAAGACATAACTTTAACAGTAGTTTTAATTGTATGTATGTCTTTAAGTTTTTAAGTATAAATAGGAGAGTCTTTGACTTTGTAGTAATACTTTCCAACACTTCACACTTATACTTCGTATTAAAAAACATTTAATGGAATGGATATTATGTACATCCTCGTGTTCTTGATTTCATCTTCTTTGTTGGTGCAAGAGTTTATCCACAACTTTCAATTTGGAATGAATATTTGTTTTATTTCAAAAATCCACAACTTTCATCTTCATGATTTGCAAACACATCGACATGAACACAGATTCCGCCTGTGCTCGTGTGGAGTGATCTCGGTGTGATTCGATCATCTCACGGACCTACATTCTTCATCTTTATTACAACAACGCGTTTTTTGATTTCGCACGTTGATGTGTTTTGTGATCTCCGTGTGATACCGATCATCTCATGGACCTATAAGTGGTATCAGATTTTTTCGTCTAAGATCAACGTGTTTTTGCAATTAAGTTTAAAATTGTTTGGATTTCTTGTTAAAGATACAAGTTTCAGCCTCATTTTTCAAGCAAATTGATCAAATTCAATGTTATTTTTATCAGATTAACATGCTAACATCGTGTATTTTTGAAATACAAACTGTCTGACATAAAGTTCGAGCTCTAACTCTCAAGAATGAAGATTTTATGATGATTTTTTATTTAATCTGGTGTAGAGTCTGATTTGATGTTGATGTTCTTAACCCAAAACTATTAATTTTGACATATTGTGAAAGTACTAGTTTCGTCACATAGTGTAACTATTAGTTTCGACACATAGTGAAACTATTAGTTTTGACACTAGTGAAACTATTAATTTCAGCACTAGCGAGACTATTAGTTTCAGCACTAGTGAAACTATTAGTTTCAGGAAAACTATTAGTGTCAACAATAGAGAAACTGTTAGTTTCATCAAAACAGTTACAACACTAGTGAAACTGTAAGTTTCAGCATAATGATAAAAAAAGGTTGTACAATGTCAATGTTTTCAAGTTTATCGAGATGGTTAGCCAGCAAAGAAATCAACCAAATGAAGACTCCAATACTCACCTCGTTTGATGAGTTTTCATCTTGGAGTACAAGGGTTGGGGAATTTATTTCAATCACAAAACCAATGCTCAAAATTCCTATTATTAAAGGGTATATTCACATAATAATTTTTGATGTGTTACCAAAAAGTCTTGCTGGAATGAATGTCAAAGAAAGAGTAAATACGAGCTTTAGGCAAAAGCTTATTCCTTAATTAAATCTGCATTATCGAAAGAGATTTTCAAAGATTCAAGGAGCTCAAAACATATAAGGATCTTTGGAGAGCTTTTTCAAAATGTAATGAAGGAAATAGTTGGTTGAATAAAAGAAAGATTCCAAATGATTAAATGAAAAGACAGATTCATGATTTAAAAGCCGAAATCCTAGATTGAGTAAAAAGTGAAGAACTTGCTTTGCTAAAAGAGGAGAATATGAGACTGTGTAAAAGATGTGAAGGACTTGATTTGTTAAAAGAGGAGAATGTTAGATTGAAGAATTGAAAGTGAAATCTGAACTCCTGAAATTGCGAATGGATAATGACAAGTTTGATGTATTGTTAGTGGCAAAGTTTCTGTCATTTGAGCATGTTCCTAAAATGGAAAGCTAACTAATCTGGATAGATTTTGTACCGTGGAAGCATCCAAGTCAAAATCCAAATCTGTTTAGTGTCAGAAGAAACAGATTAAGAAAAGAAAACCGATGAGGAGGTCAAGAAAGTCAAAAAACAAAATGAAACCGATAGAAAATGTCAACATTATTGACTTCTTGACAAAGGCTTTTAAGGACTACATCCAAGTTGGTGTGATCAATCCTCAGGGAGATTTTAGACCACAAGCATGTTATTTCAAATACTATGCTGGTTAGAAACAAAACCCATGGATCTTTCATTCGCATGCTCGATCTTTTCAACCAACTAGGGATAATCAAAGGTATGGTCCCAACTATTGTGAAAAGAGAAGGCATCATATGACTTGGGAATTTGGACATAGTGTTAAATTCCAACCTCATGCAAATGGGATAATTACATTGATTCCAAAGCAGAAGAAGATATGGATAAAGGTATATTCAAGCATGCATCAAAAGTTACATAATCCCTGCGTTATTGCTAAGGGTGAGTCGGCCGTTAGTATAGTTGTTTAGCAATAACCTCGGTGATTAATTCTTACTTGAAGATCAACAAGTGCTGAAACTTCATGTCTGGAACTGATTAGAAGACAATAACCGAGTTGTAGCTAAGGGAGTCTGTTGGTGCATGATGTTTATCAAGAACTTTCGGTTATTATTAAAGACATAGTTTTAACATTAATTTTTATTGTATTTAATTGTATTTGCAAAACACGAGTTTAAAGATTCCACACTTCTATGTCATGTGTGATCTTCGTGTGATATCAATCATCTCATGGACCATTGAGATTTATAGGTGCACGTGATGACCATGTCACAAGCTGAAATCAAGACGATCTTGTATGCGTGCGGAATCCAAGTACATATCATTGCGTAATCAATCAAACAAACATAGAATAAGATGAAGATAGAAAGGACAGAGTGTAAATAACTTCTATTTTCATTTCACTAAATTCAGTTGAACTGAGTTACAAGCAATTAGGAAATGAAAATACAAAACTATGTATTCTATTGTTCAAGTGTACAAAATACATACATAGTTTGAGTATTTATACTCAAACACAGTTTTGGTATACAAATTGTTACCGAAAATATTAGTTTCGTTATTAGTTTCGACACAATGTTTGAGTATCAATACTAATAGTATCTATGACAACTCTATCAAGATTGTTAGTTTCAGTCTATCGGTGCTAACAGTATCAGTAGAATATTCATACCGAAACTACATACTTTAACAAAATACTCGATTAATTAATAAGCATAGTAAAACATACTAAAAATAAAACACAAACAAAACACTATCTTTAAAGTTGTTGCTAAAAACGTTATTTCTTGCTGTAACTAGACGTCCACTCTCCCTTAGCAATAGCTCAGTGAATATCTTCTACTCTTTCCACCGTGAAGGTAAGTGGTTGCTAGCATGTATTTCTTGTTGGACCTAGACGTCCACTACACTGTGTTGTTTCTACTTCACGATCATTATGATACTGAATTTGCTAATCATGTAAAATCTTTAATTTTGTATCTAGTATCTCCCAGATTGACCAGATTGATCAGATCCAAAATCCTCAAAAGCTCTTTATTGGTTTTGACTACCAGAAACACAGCTCCAAGGTCTCTCCATCTGAATACCATAATTTTAAGTTTCTCATTAGATTAAGCCCATATTTCTTCAAAGGAATATGCCTCATACTCTTCACGGGCTTAAACTCATACCACGTCCTTGGTTTCTTGGTTATCCAATCCAATCATCTACAATTGGAATCTTTTTCAGCTTCTGAGGTCACAATTTTTCAAACTTTCAAGTATTGACCTCTTTTTTTAAAAACTATCTCGAATCACATATGCAATACCACTTCTGAATGGTTAAGGTGCTAACACCTATAATTCGCACAAAGGAATCTGAATGAATGATCTAACGCTTTGTTTCAAGTATTGCACACCATCCAATCTCTTAACAATAAAAACATTGAACTCTTTGTCATATGCCCAACTTAGAATCTTCCCTACACTTTCTACAGATTCTGTTAGAGTTTTCTCCAGAAACAAAGCAAACATCCACATATTTACAATTTACTCCAACCTTGTCAGCGGAATCATTTGTACTTGACAAAAAAAGCAATGGAGTCTAAAATAGGTGGAGCACCATTTGTTTTAGTGAACCAACTTAGATTCTGAACTAAATATTTAGCTCGTGCTTTCTTCTTTTGCATATCTAAATAATATGATTGTAATTTGCAATTAGGGAATCAAGTTCAGTACTTTCCAAAGTAGTATGTTCTCTAATCATCATTACATACATCACCCAATAAGATGTAAGAGCATCAAGTAACTTCTCATTTGGATCTTTTAAAGATACTTCATGATTTAGCAAAGCAAGTTTCCCAAGTAACAAAGTAAACCATGTTACTAAGTATTCAAAGGTCTTATTTTCCTTAAAAACATCATGTTGTTTCTTTAAAAGATCTTTTTGCTTTTCTTTAATTGATTGCTCCTCTCACATATTTTTGCTAACACATTCCATAATGCTTTAGATTTCTTATGAACTTTGAAGGATTGATGAATCTCTTTCATCAAATCCATTGTAAGTAAAGCGTAAGCCTTCTTTTCCAAATCGTAGGCTTTTCTTTCATATTCGGAAAGTCTTGAAACATTCTTCGGTACTCCATTCAGCAATGGTTGATCATAACATTCAATAATGGGAATCATCAAACTTGGGTTGACGATAGAAAGAAATTATTCAAAATGCGAACTCCATGGAAAATAATCAATGAGAGATGTAAGCTTTAGTAGCTTAGTCATATATCAGGTCTCAGCAAAGCACTAAAACCAGCTACAGTTTACATCCTGAAAATTTGCTTATAAGATTGACGAAACTAATGTTGAACTTGTTAGTTTTGGCAGATGAGAATGCCGAAACAAATAATTTCTTGCTAAGATGATTTCGCAGGAAAATCTTCAATTTTTCAACATATTCAAACAAATTCCAAAATCTAAGAAATCACAAGAATAATCATAACTTTGAACTAGAACTCAAATTTTATATCAATTTGTCTCAATCTCAATACGCACAAATCTATCCGAACAATTTATTAAAAAACATGATCAATTTGTGAGAAAATCTTGAATAGAACTTGTACATGATGAAAAACAATCTTCAAATCTTTAATCTATGGATGCCAATATGCTTGATCTCAGAACCTGTTGCTTTGATACCACTTAAAGGTCCGTGTGATCACCCTGTAACAAACTAAAATCTGTACAATCTTGTAAATGACACAATGTAAATAACATCCTTTTTCGTTTCACTGAATTCAAATGAATTGATTTACAAGCAATTAGGAAATGAAAATGTAACTTTGTATTATACTGTTCAAGTGTACAAAATACATACATAGTTTGAGTATGTATACTCAAATATATTCGGTATACCGAAAATATTAGTTTCAACACATTGTTGAAGTATAGATACTAATAGTATCGATGACAAGTCCATCGAGGCTATTAGGTTTGGTCCGTCGATACTAATAGTATTGGCACAATACTCATACCGAAACTAAACACTTTAACAAAATAGTAACTTGATTAATTTATAGACATAGTAAAACATATTAAACATAAAACAGAAACAAAACATGATCTTCAGTTATCATCCAAAGCTTTTGCTAACAAGTGTATCAACAAAGTTACAAATCTCCCCCCTCATAAATAGGGTTTGTCCGCGAAACTCGATTACATTTAAAAAAATAGGGATTAAACTTACTCATTTCATCTTCTGTGGCCTTCGATCCTTTTCGATTATTCCATTGTACCTCACTTGATTCGAAAAGATTTTGTTCCAGTCTTTGATGTTCAAGCTTTGGAGAGATTGAAAAAGGTTCAAAGAGGGGATTCCGGAAATTGTGGTATTGCATAATGATTTGGAACACAACTTAAGTTTGAGTATCGTAATGGTTGGAATAATTTCAATCCACATATGCCAAAGCGATTGTAAGTGCCACTGAAATTCATCCTGTTACCAAGAAGCCAAAAGTTTTGTTGAAGTTGAAGTTGCTAGCGACTATGAAGAAGATTCCCTTGCATTAGATGCCTCAATACTTCTGCAAAGATCTTGATCGTTGGTATTACGACTCGAGTATATGTGACACATTGACTTTGATAAAGAAAGGTGATGATATGGAGCAAGTAAGGGTGTTTGGTCCTATGTGGTTCGTTAACTTGTCGAGTGGAGATGTGGAAAAGCTTTACGACACGTAAATCTTCTTTGATATAAAGGATATTCATCAAGCTTTAAATTTTGTCAAGGTTACGCGGGTGTGTTTTGTTTTCAGCAAACACTCAAGAAGGAATGGTCCAAGAAGCACTGATGCAGATTTCTTTGATTAGTTCTTGATCCACGTGGGAGTTTGGTGGGTGATTTTTGTTCCAAGGAACTACTTAGATAGATAGATAGTATATTGGTTGTAACTTGTGTTTTGCATAGATTCTGTCTCATTTGTATAGGTTGTATGCAAATGAGATCCATTCACATGGTTGTATGCGAATGAGCCCATTCGCATGGATGATAATAAGTGAATGGCATATTGGTATGAATTGAAAGTGTTAGAGTTTGTTAGTTCGTTGTTGTTCCTCATTTTGAAAACAAAATCTGTTGAAATTTTCTATGAATGCAAGTGAATGTTATTTACCTTGTGATCTTGTTAAAATGACCACGTTAATTGAATTCCACACAATTATCACGTTGTAGAGTTATATATCACATATCAATTCACAATCCTAACAAACTTACCTTTCACTAAGGCATTGAAGCACATGCCAGAATATGCCAAATTTTTAAACGATCTATTGTCAAACAAGAGCATAATGGAGGATCTCTCTACTGTTACATTGAGTGAGAAGTGTTCGTAGTGGGACAGAACAAGCTGCCTAAAAATATGGGAGATCTGGCTAGTTTCACAATCCTGTGTTGTTTCGGCAACCCTTCTGTTACTCACGCATTGGAAGACCTTGGTGCTGGCATTAATCTGATACCATATTCGATTAATCTGAAGTTGGACCTTGGTGAGCCCGAGCCGATTCGAGTGAGTATTACACTTGCAGACTGATCTGTGTAATATCCTAGGGTCATTGTGGAAAACATGTTAATCCAAGTCAACAAATTCGTGTCCTGTATGGATTTTGTGATCTTGGACATGGAGGTAAACAAAAATTTCCCCTTAATCTTAGTATGCTTGTTCCTAGCTACCGCTAAGGCGTTGATTGGCGTTTGTGACGGTAAGATTATGCTTGGAGTTGACGAAATAGTGACCTTTGATATTAAGCAGTCCATGAAACACACCAAAGATCAGAACAACACATTGTACTTCACTGACACATTTATGTCAGATGTGGATTGTTTCCTAAATGATGATAGTGAGGAGGACCCCTTAGACATGCAAGATCTGGGGTGGGAGAACTAGTTGATTGAGATGAGTGTTTCATCCATCGAGCACTATCCGAGTACTCTTTCTAGTAAGCCTCCCATTAATCCCAAGGTCTTTGAGGTTCTTGAGAGGAAGGAGTCGGCTAAAAATCCATATGTCGAGGCACGATCGTACCTTGAGCTTAAATAGTGCTCTTGTTTAACCGTCATCATCTCTGCTGGATTGACGAGGGAGAAGAAGAAGAAGCTTTTAGTTATGCTCAAGGCACACAAGCAAGCTCTTGTGTGGAAGCTCATGGACATAAAGGGGATCCATCCTTCCTTTTGTACGCATAAAACTATGATGGAGGAGGAATTTAAGCCCATTATACAGGGCTAGAGGAGACTGAACTCCAACATATAGGAAGTAGTGAAGAAAGAAGTGCTTAAGTTGCTTGATCTATTCACATATCACAAATTAGATGCATAATATATAACTTTTCTCAAAAATGAAATCAAAAGCTAGTTTTCCCTGTCATTTTTCACTTAAAACGCATCAGACTCAAACAAGGATTTATTAAAAAATTTTAAAATTAATCCGGTTTTAAGTGAATTTTACTTTAAATATAAACAGACTCATATTACAAAAACGATAATTTCCATCCTCACACTTAAAATCTACATTGTCCCCAATGTAGAGATAGAAATACCAAAAAGAAATAAAAGACAAGAAAGTTGGAAAGGACTTAGTTGGTTTAGCAGTGCGTATCTTTTTATCCAATCATGCTCAATCGTATAACATTTCATCCGCGATCGACTCCAAAATCCACTACTCGATGCTCTTTACAAAAGATAAAGTTAAAGAAATCTCCACCCGAATGGAGATTGAGTATAGGTGGATAAATCAAAAACTGCAAAATAAACATCTTAAAATATACCAAGCAGTTAAATCAAAATAAAATTAAAAATAAAATTAAAATAAAGACTAATATACATACTAAAAAATAGAAAGAAAAAATGATTTTCAAAAAAATATTATTTAGAAAAAATGATATTTACAAAAAATTTGGTTTATTGCAGGAAAATCGGGTTCAGTGCGTAAAATAATAAAGAAATAAAAAAAAAGGGCAACAAGTTGCCCAATCCCCACACTAAACTTGAACGAAATTAAAAACTTACCTCGACCCATAAATGGATTTACCTTTATGTATAAGTTAAGTGCAGAGGTAACTGGTGCGCGGATGGTGTTGAAATTAAATATATTGTTGATGTGCATGTCCTACGCGTACCGCGCAGGGCTAGGCTTCCGGCTGCACGTACCGCGTAGGATGGACAAAATAGAAAGTTAACTGATTTTTGTTGCATTCCTTCTCCTGATCTCTGCAAAACCCGACAACAAAAAAACGCAAACAAACTACAAAAATAAAAATTAAAAATAAAATAAAATTGCACAAACTATACAAAAGTCAAAAGACCACCTTGATATGCTTCCCGCCCGTACTAATGACTAATTTTCTATGACCGTTGGTTGGGAAAAATCCAACGGCGGGTGGCTTAAACAAAATTTTCCATTTATTCCCAAAATACCCTTCTAACCATCTAGACTTAAATCGACTTGGGCCAAACCTAATACGTGGCATGTAATGAGGGCTATGATCATCCTTAAGTTCTATCCTCACTACAAGTTGGTCCTTATGGTCTACTTCCTTCTCAACTATTTTTGGTGATGCTCCACAATCACACTCACCTACTAGCTTAACATCCTCCTCTACCAATGGCCTATCATTTACTTCACTTTCCCCAACCTCTATCTCATCATCTAAAACCTCAACGCCATCTACTTCTTCTTCCACTAGATGATCCTTTGACGTCCCCACACTTAGTTTACTATTCAAGTCTAAATCCTCTACATCACTAAGGAGGTCAATCCTAGTTTCACTAACATCTACCTCGGGATCTCCTAACTCTTCACTTCTAATCTCTTCTTCCCCTATTTTCTCACTTGCAAACTCCGGATAATTAGCTGCAAGATATGCGTTAACCATCTCTAAGTGTCCAGGGGTATTCTTCTTCTTCTTCTTCTTTTTCATAAAAATAGTGATCTTGTGTCGGCTCAGATGGTGATTCATTGATTATGACATATAATGCGTTTTGCCTCTTGACTTCTTCATGTATTTCTTTCGACTTTGTGATCATTTGTTTAAGTTGTTCACTTATCCCCCTTAGCATGTGTATGTCTTGATAAACCTCGGACTCTATATAGTGTTGTGGTGGTAGCTGTCTCTCATACTGGCCATATGTGGAGGCTCTCTTGTGAAGGTTACAATCCTCTGTTCGATGAGGAAGTGCACAATGCTCGTAATTCTCATAACTCTTGCACCTTGGAAAATGATTGTGTCCATTGTATTTAAGTCAATGATCCATCTAAAAAAGACACTTTAAACAAAAAGGGATTACGGGCACCAGATAAACAATAAAATAGAATAACTAAAAATAAAAATAAAAATAAAAATAAAATAAAAATACTAAACTACTAATAAAGTCAAGAAATCACAAAAGCGTGCCAAATGAGTCCCCAGTAATGGCGCCAAAAACTTGATGTGTGCAAATCATGGTATGTGAAAGACGTGCCAAGTAATAAATTTATAAAAATGGTCAAAGACAATTTCCACACACTAACCGCAAGTGTACCGGTCACGATGTAGTAGGAATGGAAGACCGAGTATCGTCAAAGGACTTTAGGATAAAACCAATGGCACACTCGAATAAAGAAAGGTCATGCTACCTATTTAACTAAGGATGGGTATTTTGGTCTTTCCAATAATTAACTAAATTAATCAAGCTAACGAAAGCAAGCAAGCAAGTAAAACAAATATCAAACAATCATATGAGAAATGAGTAGTCACCTAGCTTAGTATCATGCAATCATTCATGTGAAATCGGATCATGGACTCGAGATCGGTGATTTGGTTTCTATTAATTAGATTACTAATGGCTTAGGTAAGTAGTGTAGAACTATCCGGACGGCCTGGACCACTTGGACCACTAAAACAAAGATACCTATTAGATTATCTATGTTAGCTTCCTAAATCTAAATGGGATGGGTTTCCTCTCGGCCTGGTAACTTAAGGTTCCCGTACCCGACTTTCCTCTCGGCCTATGTCTTGCACAAAGGACTTCAAAAAAATGGACAATCACACTTTATTTGCTAAGGACATGACTAAATAACTTAGGTTATCCTCTCGGTCCACCCAAACTAGTCAATCATTCAATAGTAAGCTAACCTAATCTCCTCTCGGTCTCAAAGGTGCAAAACACAACTTAAATCGACAACTCAAATATGGCATCGAAGCTGCTCATATACAAATAATCTCTAGATTTGATTTTATTACCAATTACCATTATATTTACTGCTATATGATTAAACAAGTATGAATTTTAACTAAGTCACTACCAATCATACTATCATTGTCCAAACACCGAATTTCAACACAAAATCAAGCAATCAACATTACCTAGGAAACTACTAATGCAATTAACTGTATTCATCGTTCAAACAGAAACAAAAGAAGAATTGTGCTAAAGCAAAACAATGAAATAAAACAAGAATAACTAACCAAATTAGCTAAAATTTTTGCCAAGCTTAGAACTTGATCTTCCAAGCAGCTACTCTACCCAAAATAATCCAACTTTGAAGAATTGATCGAACTCTAAAACCCTGACCTTAGCCTTCATTTTATATTTTTGAAAATAGGGTTATGTCCAATTTATGGGGCTACGCGTACCGTGCAGTGGATGAAGGCTCCCCGCACGTACCGCGCAAAATAAATTAGTCAGCGTCCCAAATTTCTTTTCCCAAGCGCGAGCGCTACGCGCGGCTCTAGTCTTCTTCTTGCGCGTACCGCGTAAGAGTAGGATTTTAGTTTTAATTATTTTCATCGCACGATTGTCTTGTTTCCTCTCGAATGCTCGTTCCTTATCCAATAAGCTTAGAAATCATCGTTTTCATCACGAACATCTGAGAAATATGATAACATTAAGTACAAGCATGAATCGTATAAAAAACTAATACAAAACTATATAAATTATTAAACAAATGACCAAAATACAAACTCGAATTCCATGTGTTTTACAACACATCATTTACCGTCACTGATTTCGCTAACTACTTAGCGGAAGGGATTTTTCCGAAGGGAATGGCTCACCATAGAAGAAGAAGTTTTTTGCCGAGATGAAGCATTATCTGTGGGATGACCCTTAGTTATTCAGGATTGGTGCGGACCACATAGTTTGTAGAAGTGTGCATGGCGAGGAAGCGCGTGACATTTTGAGGCGTTGCCACAAGGGAGGCTGGTGGACACCATGGAGCGAGTTTGACTGCAAATAAGGTTTTTTACTCTGGATTTTATTGGCCTTCTATTTATAAAGACGCTCATGAGTTTGTTAAGAGTTGTGATAGGTGTCAAAGGTAGGTAACATCTCATCCAGGAATGAGATGCCCTAAAATGCCATCCACGCATGAGATGTTGTTCCAGATTTCTCGAGGGAATAGGTACATCCTAGTCGTGGTCGATTATATTTCTAAGTGGGTTGAGGCTCAACCTTTCCCCACTAATGATGCGAGGGTTGTGGTGAGATTTTTGAAAAAAGTTGTTTGCACTTTTTGGTACACCCAAGGCCCTTATTAGTGTTGGAGGCACCCACTTCACAAGCAGATAGAGAAGGCCTTGCAACGATGCAGGGTAAACCATCGCCTTGCTATGGTTATCATCGCAGACTAGTGGACAGGTTGAGGTTAGTAATAGGGGTATTAAGCGGATTCTAGAGATGGAGCATCATGCTTATTGGGCACTTAGTTCAGTTAACCAAGACATCGCTACCACAAAATCCAACAGGTTCCATCAATTGCATGAGTTAGGAGCTTAGGGATCATGCCTATGAGCCTTCTTATGATTATAAAGCACGCACAAGGCATGGCATGATTGGAAGTTGAGAAGTAATAAAGAGTTTAAGTGTGGGGATAAGGTGTTGCTATATAATTCTCGATTGAGGTTGTTCCTAAGTAAGTTAAAGTCTAGGTGGATGGGTCCTTACATGATTAGAGAAGTATTTTTATATGGGACAGTGGAGATCGTAGGTGAGGACGGAGTATCCTTTAAGGTGAATGGACATAGACTTAAGCATTACATTAGTGGCCCGATTGTAGAGAATGAGGGTGAGGATGTTATCCTCGATGCTCCACCTGAGTAATGAGAGGTGTGAGTTGGGAGGAAGGCTCATTAAAAAGAAAGAGCTCTCGGGAGGCAGCACGTATGTGTATAGTTTTGTGGTTCCATCTGTTTTTATTTATTTTATTATTTTATTTCACTAACCTGTTTATTGAGCTTGACGGTGCATGAAACTTAGATTTTAGTCACGAGGCTGAGATACATCTTTGGCTCGATTCAGTGTGAGGATTGTACGGGCCGTCCAAAACTCAATCTCCATTTCGAATGGTGTGTCTGGTTACTTCATTGCATATATTTTACACATGGAATCCGAACCTCATATTTAGATTACGGGTCATTTTTTTAATTTTATTTTAAAAAAAATAAAAAGAGAAAACAAAATATAAAAAAATCCTTTCTATTTTATTTTTCGTATTTAAAAATAATAATAATAATAAATAGAAAATTTAAAAAATTCCAAAAGCATTTTCGTTTTCTTATTTTATTTCGTAATTTAAAACATCAACTTGTCGTTTAGTCTTGAGATAATTTTGAGCACAGGTTCTACGACGGCTTTAAGTTCGAGCATGAGAGGTTGCATATACCCTTTCGATACATAGCATACCATTACACTTGCGGTTATGTCAGGCGATTTCTCAGTTTCCCATCTATCTTTTTGCCTCGTTTATTTTGTGTTCTGCTTTATTTTTATTTTTATTTTTACTTTGTTTCTAGACACACAAGGGAAATGTGTATTTTAGTTGTAGGGATGAGGTATCTTATTTTTTGAGTAAATTGCTGAAATCGTCCTTTATGTTTACCCTGTTTTGCAGTACTTGTCTTTCATTTTTAAAATTGACAATAATCGTCCTTTATATATTAACAAATTGCCCGCTTTGTCCTTTATCCTAACGTTCGTTAAGTTTTTCAGTTAAATCAGTCATATGATTTGCACATGGGATAGTTTTTGGTATTTTTAAATTAGAGGGACCGTTATTGAAAATTTTGTTAAGACCCTCTACCCCCTTTTTACCAACCGATGTTCATGATGAAAAGAAAAAAGGGGCGACAGCCACTACTCTCTGGCGAGTTCATTGGCGCAACCCGACCACCACCGGCGACTAGGAAGGTGGTGGTGCGTCCCTTCTCCGAGGGCGACCACAGTCGCGTGTAGCGGTGGAGGTGGAAACCCAGTGGCGGTGGTGGTGATTGGGTTTGCTGGTGGTTTGGATTTCTCCGGCAAAGATGGCGACAGTCGACAGAGAATGAACACCACAACCAGTAGCGGCGGCTGTGGTGGTGGTTGAATACACAGCAGAGGCGACCAAAGGCTGGTGGCGGCGCGGCGTTTTGGTTTCCGTCAATTAGAACAGAGGCGATCAAAGGCTGCTGGTGGGGTGGGTTTCCGTCAAAATCTCTAATTTCACCCTAATTTCCCTTGTTTCTTCCCCATAAATCTGAATCAGATGAATCATTACCGCGACCACCGGCTCCTCTTTCCCTCCGATTGAACCCACCAATGACCGGTGATTTCTAAGCTGGTCCGACTGCTACG